>JAMPIV010020163.1:0-207500 GCA_024509875.1 Oreohelix idahoensis | reverse complement strand
TTGAAAATCGACGAAGGTGATAATAAGTGGCGATTGCATTTCCACTGATTCTTCTATAATTGTTCTTAGTGTGAATATTTGATCAATACATGATCGTTTCGGCCTGAAACCCGCTTGTTCTTCTCTGATCTTTTCGTCAGCATGCAATTTAAGTCTTTCTAACATCATGCAACAAAATAATTATCCAGGTACTGATAATAGAGATATACCACGCCAGTTATTACAGTCTGATAGATCACCTTTCTTCGGTAACTTTACAATAATACTGTCTTTCCATTGTTGTGGTGGTTGTTCTTCTCTCCATACTTCATTTATAATATCTAAAATTCTCAAGAGGTTGATGTCATTAACTGTTTTAATCATTTCGCCTGAAATTTCGTCAACACCAGCAGCTTAAAAATTTTTTAATCTTCTAACGGCTTGTTTGATCTCGTCCAGCGTGAATTCATCGCAAGTTATTGGCAAGGTGGTTGTGGGTGTTTCATTATTAAAATCAGGTGTTACTGTTGGTGGTGGTCTGTTTAGCACCTCCATGAAGTGCTCAGCCCATCTCTTCATTTGTTCTTTTTCTGTTGGTATTGGATTCCCTAATTTATCTTTAACAGCTGTTTCCATATCAGTAGGCTGGTGACATAGTTGTTTTGTAATTTGATAAAGGCACCTACTATTACCAGTTCTTGCAGCATTTTCAGCTTCTACGGCCAGTTCATTGATGAAATGTCTGTTATCTCTTCGAGTTTTTGTCTTCACTTCTTTATTTAACAAGTTATAAGTTATATATATATTTGTGTTCTCATTTCCCAGAAATCTTTACAATATGACTTTTGCCTCTTGCTAAAAATTCGCAAAACCAATCGGTTTGTGCACATGCTAAAAGTTAGCAGACTGGAAATGTCTTGACACCTTCTTAACGCTGGAGGCGGTAAGTGCCGCCTGAGCTTTCCTATGTTCTCCCAGCGGCAGGCGGTTTATGTTGACATTCGGAGATCGTCGGCTAACCTGGCTTAGAATCTGTGTACACGTGATCTAAACCCCGGATGTTAAAATTGAATCTTTTGTGAAAGAGATTTCACTTCCTTTTCCGATTTTTTTAAAGTGATGGGTGTATTCGCGTTTATTTTCTGTGAATTTTTTTAATCGAAATGAATCGGCATCGAACACGCGGCCATTTCGCTCTAATTTTATTGGATTCTGACGCCGATGCGATGAGGAGGAGATTTTTATCTTTATAAGCGCTGATATAGGTTCTCAGAATATGGGTTATGGCAGAGATGGAAACGAAAGTAGAATGGCATTGCTAGTATGTATAATTTTAGGGGTTAGGATTAGGTTTATCGGAAAGGTTTAGGGTTACGGCCGAAAGTCACTGCTGACGAGGGCGTTTGTTGCTTTGCTACTGATGATGGGTGTAAAGATCGTCATTTGATTTGTATTGCTCAAATTACTTTCATTGAGATGCAAGGGATAAGGACTCTTCGTGTGTTGGTTATTTATTTTAGTTTTTTTTTTTAAATTTAAAATTGAACAAATTTTAAAAAAAATTATTTTTAATTTTTTTATCGTTTTTTTTCCATCATTTTAACTCAGTGAGTGAAATGGATTTTAGCTCTGTTCAGTTTAGAAGAATGTTCATTAATGCGTAGAATTTAGTACAACGAATAAAGAGAGTTTAGCTTCATGAGTTCAGGCACATATTATTGTAGAGAGATGCAGAATTTAACTTATTGACTGAAGCTGACTCTAGCTCAGTAAGAAAAGTTGACTTACGCATAATCAGTTAAGTAGAGGTTAGCTAGAGTTAAATGTTAATGTGTCTTCTAGATAATAACCTCAGTCTTCATAGTGAATTCTACTTTGTGAGTAGACAGAGTTATACCCAGAAAGTGAAGCAGGGTTTGTTTCCAATTTGTTTAGACTTGATGAATGGCGCAGGGCAGTGCTTCTCAAACTTTTCGATGTGATATTCCAAAAATTTTATTTCAGCGTCACAGGACGGGTGCTACATTTGCGCATATTATACCCACTAACAAAAGAAACCTGGCAGCTATAGAATTGACAATTTTTCGAGGTCGCTGCATAAAAGTTTGTAAATTACGCATGGGCAGGTTGCCAGGAAGTGCGAGCAGTTAATGCACTAAGTAAAAGCATAATAAAACCTGCTCAGTGCAGCACATGCGATACACGCCATATATGTTTTTCGAGTACCACGAGCCCCACGTATGTGATGTGTGACTGATTATTCGGCTTTGGCGATCGCACTTGCCAGAAATCAGCATTTATTGTTGATTGTACCTACATTTCACCATGCCACGATTGTCTGAAGCACAACGTAACCAAGCCATTGGACAACTGGTTGCAGGATTATCCGTTAGTGACGTTGCTCGTTACTTCGGTGTATGCAAAGACACAATTAGGAACTTGCATACACGATGGTATACCACAGGGATAATTCAAGACAGGTCAAGAAGTGGTAGACCAAGGGTAACAACAGTGGCTGAGAACCGTTACAAAAATTCTGGAAAGTAGAAAATGAAGGAATTTTACGTATATCAGCACAACAACATAAGTAATGCATCAAATCACAACAAGTTACCAATTACATAAATTCATTTATCAAAATAAAGCAATCCACTAAACCCTCCTGTACAACACCGACAAAATAAATAAACAGAGAGTTCACAATCCTTCAGCTACGTGTAATAATTACCAAATAACCCAGTGAGTCTTTTATGTTAAATCCACTGGAGACGCTATCCTCGCGCCGTCTTTACAACATGGGCTAACTTAGCATAAACCAGGCTAGCGCTGTTTTACTCTGCCTATATTCTGAACAGTACTAAACAGCCGGGTCCGTACTGACCAGAAGACTTAATAAGTCAAGGGTTAACTGAATACAACCATCCCTCTCTTTGCGCTCTTATCCGGCGCGGTGAAATACAATAGACGTGTCTCGTATATGGAACTCTATGCGTAATCCTGTTGGATGTGAGTTGCGACTGCCAAATCCGTGTAAAATCATTTCAATTCAGTTGACGAAGATATGTAAGTTTGTGTTGGTTGCCACTAAAGCTCTGACTTGTACTAATTAGGCTAGTAGGAAAACACTACTGCTCAGTACGACGTCAGACTGCCGTTGCATGTTGTACATTGCATGAGCTAAATTCCCGTTAGTGGGCTATATGAAGAGGGTTGTAATTTCAGATATTACGTGACACTCCTGGCGTTAGCTGCTTACTGGAACCGTGAGGTCGAGGAGAATGTTAATTCTCAACCATTACCTCAAGCAAGAAAATAAAATCATAACAATGTTATAATAAACTGTTATGCCCCACTGTGGTATTTATATTATTATTATTGCTAGGTAAATCTCGGTGCTGTCTTCATCCACATGAGGTGTCCTCCTAATAATCCCACCATATCAATTATCAGCATGCAGTCGCATAGCATGTGCTCGGGCAGAAAAAATATACTAAAAGTCGTCAACCAACTAAACAAAAGGGATGTAAATCCACGTCGTTCCCGATGAGTGGATTTGCGATTCATTTTACATCAGTAAATGAATTTACAAAACATATAAGCAGTAGATACATTACATAATAATCCACGGCCAGATCATTATACTTGGCGGCTTGGAACGAATGTTGCTCATCCAATCTGGATTCAAATGGCACGGTCAGTTCAATCAATATAACCTGAAGCGACGATAAAGAATGCAGCACTATATCCGGCCGACTTCGAGGTTTTCTGATACTCTCTTTGGATATGCCTCTTGTTCAGGTAGGTCTACTGTCATCTCCTAGTCATTTGCACAGTCAAGAAGAGATGGTAATCTGCTACGTGATTTACTACGTGATTTACATCAGTCTGTTGACTTTGTGATTCGTCTGTGTGTATCCTATTACGTCTCTTAGCTTCAGCGACACTTGGGCAGCATCAACAGCTTCTTCCACTTTCTACTTCCTTCCAGTTTTCAGTGTGGGCTGAATGGACTTAACCACGTCATCTGTTGACTCTCGCAGCATCATTGTTTGACAGACATGGTGGTACTCCTAGCTATTTCCTTTTGAACCTGTTGACCTCTGCTCTATAGCTTCCACTGTGCTTATTTCATAAATAAGCAGTGGCCACAGCAATTTAGGTATCAACATGAACTGGAGGCACCACAGTTTGAATTTTCTTAGGAGTCTGCTTTGGTCTTCGACCTGTAGCCCTATGTTTGCCATTTCTATTGTCTGTCGCACTGTCTTCAAGTCTTTTAATGAGGCATCGTACACCATGCCAAGACTTTTAACAGGTTCCTCGATCACAGTAGGGATACTTTGGTTGGAAACCATGAATATGACCTCCGCTATCTTCTCTTTCATGACTGATAGGCATCTCGACTTCTTAGGTTTGAAGATCATTCTGCACCAGCTGACTAGTTCATTCAGGCGTGCTAACATTCTCCAAGGGTTCATCTAATGTGCTAATTGTTGTGTCATCCATGAATGCTTTGAGCGGAGGCATGTGACACATTCCACTGAGCTTTGGACCTATTACCACTCTTTCAGTCGCATTGAGGATTACCTGCATGACCAACACGAATAGTATCGGAGAGATGATACATCCCATCGCAATTCCAACTTGAAGGTCAATCCACTTCGTTGTATACTCTCTGGTTGAAAATCTGACGGAGAAAACTGCAAAATTCAGCTTCAGCATTGCTGCAATTTCTTGTGGAACATGAGACACATCATCTGGTGTGGAACGTCTTACTAGTCGCGACAGAGCGCTATTGGTCAACAGAGCATTTGTTGCGTGATAAATTCTCGCAACATCATTTTATTACAATATCTATTTTATAACGCAAGGGCAACAACTGCTTGAAATTTATAGTTACTTTTCTCGGTAAGCATTTGTCTTCTCGCGTTGGTATCGAATGCAGTTGAGTTTTTGAGCTGTGGTCATTTTTCGCGCCGGACTGCGCATGACTGGTCTTGCTTTTTGGTCGATCGGTTTCCGCCCACCACTAGTGGGGTGAGCGATTTGAATGGCGAAAGAGATGCCTCGTTGAAGAGGGGATCTCCGCTATTTTTTGTTCTGTCAGGGATGTGTAGTCCTCTTAATGGATATTTCGTTTATTCGAGATAATACCTCTAGTGTTTCCCACATGTCGGGAGGCGTGATATTTCTGTGTATTTCATGAAAGCAAGGTAAATTGACTTTTTCATTAACTCTATCGATTTTGGGTCGTGAGCGATTTCTGGTTCATAGCCTGTCTTCGAAAGTCGTCGTCACGAGATGTTTTCCTAGCTCACATGTCGCTGTATTGTGCTGCATCGGTTGATGCAGGTCCCAAGGACTATTACTTGCTACTTGGTTACCTGAACTAGGTTTGAAAAACCTTTGTTATCTAGAGGATATTTTTGAGGACATTATTTATACTTCGGCAGACGTGTCTGTCTTGCTGAAGTCAGACTAAGGAGAGTGAACTGATCTCATACATCTGGTTATCTCCTGGCTGTTATAGAAAAGGATGGAGTTTTTCACCTGACTACATTTACAGCACTATGAAATATAACATGCATCTGACTCATCATTGTAATGCTGTCTACCGTCTATTGCTGTATTGAATGTTGCTGTGATAATGACTGTTTGATGTGTCTACATATTCGCGTAACCATTTTGTCACTGTGGCGTCCACAATAAATAATGAAGAAAAACGTCAACGGCTGTTTCAAGAATCATTGACTTTATACGTCGTGAGTTTACTGACGTCCTATGTGGATTGCCCTGTTATTTTTGTATGAACATTGTTTTGACTGAACACATCTGCACACTACACAAAACCAGACATGCGGATACCATCCATCATCATATGGCATCACGCATCATTTGGTGGCCATAAGCTGGTTTGATTCTGGTACCAGCAAACACGGGGTCCCTTACCCACTTCATTTTCAACAAGAATTCATCAACATCCTTCAAGAAATTAACATTCTTCAAGACAGTCAACATCTTCAAAATTTTCAAAGTACTCGGCGTTGCCCGGTAAAAGTCAAAATTTCAATTTTTTGACGGAAACAAGAATTTGACAGTACCCGGCGTTGTTACATGTTGCCGGATAACTCGGACTGCTGTTATCTTTTACGCAAGTCAAGCAAGTTGCTGCTGTCAAGGTTCCAGTGCTGTCGTTTTTGTGAAGGTCAAGTGCCGGTTGAAACGGGTTGTTTTCTGAAGAAGGCCAAGTACCGATTTCCATCAACTTACTTTTGGATTAGAAGGTCAAGTGCCGAAACAACTCAACACACAGTATGTCAGAAGCTCAAGTACCATCGTGTTAGCAGTGGAAGCAGTTCAGATGTGCCATCATCGTTGGAGCTTCGCTCTTTAGGACGTTGATTGACATCCGTTTTTCTGCTGTTCGAAGATTGGAAGCCTATAAGTTAAGTGGCCTGTTTGTATGTAAACTGTGCCCTTATACTTCTGCTGAGTCTTCTGTGTATCATCTCATTCTATATGTTATATGTCTATATGTTATTTGTATATTTATATGTTTATATTTCAGCGGGTTCTCGGTTGGGTGGTGTCTCCGTTAGATTATGCCACGTCATAGAGGTCGTCTATTGTGAGCGTTTTCTGTAGGGTTTGCAAATTTCCGATACTGGAATTTGCTAAGCGACTTCTGTTGCTATTTATGTTAGCTGTGATGACATGTTTTAATATTGTTTTCGTTATTATTTCGCATTCTTTAGTTTTGTTTTGATTTGTTTGTATTTGTTAGCCTACTCTTGTCTATAATTTAGTTTCATACAACATTTTTGTTTATACACTGTGGTGTCATGTATTTTGTTTAATTCTATCGTAGATATCGTCACATTTTTTTGTGATATTTCATTAATTTCTGCTTTATTTTTAGTTGATTTCTGCGAACGTTTTTGTATTGTTGCTGATCTTTGTTATTGTTTACATTGTTATTGTTTACATTGTTTGCATTGTTTACATTTTCAATGTTTACATTCTGCATGTGTTTACATAGTCATTGTTTACAGTTATAGTAATTAGTTAATGGGCTATGCTAATGCACTGTTACTACTACACTGATGATAAATGAATGATGAATAGTGTTGTGCACTATTGAATGAGAAGTGCACTTATGATCAAGAATTGATTGGTGATATTTCATATACAAGTTCTTTGATTGGAGACTTGTTTCCCACAGAGACTGGGATAATATAAGGTGATGTGAATATACAAGTGCTTAATTAAGACTTGTTACACTTAGGTTTGAAATAAATTAGTTAATTATTTCAGGTTTTGGACTCATATGTTAGACAACATGTCTACATTTGAGCACTTTATTGAGCAGGGTAAATTGCTTGGGAAGACTGGTGATAAGTTAGAAGAATTTGCAACTGCTCGATATGATAAAGCAATGGAAGCTGAACAAAAGAAACTGCATATGGAAGCTGAACAAAAGAAACTGCAGATGCAGGTGGATGAAAAAAGATTCCAAATGGAAATGGAAAAACAAAAAGGGGAATCAGAAGCTGAGGAAAAAAAACTCCAGCTAGAGGCTGAAGATACAAGACGTGAAAAAGAGGCTGAAAATAAAAGACTTGAAAAAGAGGCTGAAAATAAAAGACTTGAAAAAGAAGCTGAAAGACTTCAAATAGAGGCTCAGGCTGAGGAGAGAAGATTACAGAGAGAATCTGATGAGAGGAAAGAGAAAGCAAAAATGGAACATGAAGAAAAGGTCTTAGCTTTAGAGTTGGAAAAATTGAAATTGATGAACATGAGTAATGGTAATGATTCAAACAAGGGTTCATCTTCTGGTAAGGCTAATAATGATACTTTTAAGATTAAGTTGCCAACTTTTAGTCCTTCCAGTGATGACATAATGTTCTATCTGGACAGATTTGAACAAGCATGTACAGCTCATAACATAGACAAAGCAAAATATGTTTATCAGTTATCAGGGATACTGACAGGTAAAGCTCTAAGTATATTAAATATGGTGGATGAACCTGACAAGAACAATTATGAGGTTGTCAGGGCCGCTCTGTTAAAGAAATATCAGCTTAACGAAGACGGCTATCGTCTACAATTTAAAAACATGTTACCTGAAAATGGAGTTGAATTCTCCGAGTTTATTGCAAGAATACGCATTACTTTCTCACGATGGGTTGAACTATCTAAGACGGAAAAAACTTATGAAGGACTTATGGACTTAATACTTAGAGACAAAGTCATGTCGTCTGTCAATGAGTCTTTCCTTGCTTTCCTTCATGAACGTAAACCTAAAACAATAAAAGAAATGGAAGATTTCTGTTGCCAATACGTAACTGCACACCCACACATAACCATGGGTAACTCTAAGGTGAAAGAAGGTTTACCAGTTGCTTCGGCAGCTCCGTATGGTCAAAACTTTGCTCGTAGATTCCAACAAAATTTTGATAGAAAGAGCAGCGGTAATTTCTGTCAAAATCATGGAAACCAATTTCATGGTGATTCTTCTTCGAAGAATTGGAGACAACCTGATAGTGGTCGTTACTATCATCCTAATAATTATAAGCATTTCAAAAGAGGATATGGTAATAGAGGTTATTCCTGCCGAAGACCTCAGAACCAAACAAATAGATGTTCGCATCAATGTGAACATGATAGTAATCGTGGAAACTGGAATTCGAACCAGGATAACAATTACAATAGAGACAATAATAACTGCAGAGATAATAATAACTCTGATAACTTCAGAGGTAATAATAGTCGGGGTAGATCTCAACACAAAAAAAAGATATCAGCAGGCTAATGCTGTACAACAGGAAACTGAGGGAGCCTGTAATCATGTTGTTGATAATAAAAACTTTGACGCTGTCACTGGTTCTGCTTTTGACTTTGAGAGAGCAAACAAATGCCCCCAATGCAGTACTTTATTCGAACCGGGTACCATAACTACTTTGAGTTGTGGTCACCCACTTCCCGCTCTTCCTGCTGCTGTTGCGCATGACGGGAGGGGTTCTTTAATTCTACATAAGGGTCTTGTTAATGATACTCCGGTCTCACTACTTTTCGATTCCGGATGCACCACTATTGGTGTTAGACAATCGCTTGTAGATCCATCTTGTGCTACAGGAAGGGTTATTAAATGTGTCACATTTGGCGGCACTCTAGAAAAATATCCTACTGCTGTAAATCGCATTGCCACTCCTTTCTTTACTGGAGATGTGCATGCTTGTCTCTTACCTAATCCTATTGCGGACCTTATTATTGGTCGTATTCACGGAGTTAGGGAGTGTACCCCACAGCAGATTGCTGCTTGGGAAGATAATAACATGCAGGCTACAAATGCAGTAGTTACAAGAGCACAAGCTCTACAAACACCCGAAACTTCACTGAATAGTGATAATGAAGTTGATAGCCAAGATAGTCACTTAGTAATCACTCGTGACTCTTTCATAAAATTGCAAGAAGAAGATCCTTCTTTAAAAAAATTCTTCGTTCTTGCGAAGAAAGGTGATCCGAATCAGGATACAAATAGAAAATCTTGGATTGCAATGAGAAACGGCGTACTTGTACGTATGGTACAAGATTCGACTACGTCGGCACATTCGCAAATTCTTGTTCCCAAGAGCATGAGAGTGCAAATATTACAACATGCTCATGACTCGCAATGTGCTGGACATATGGGTTTTTCCCGTACGAAGTCGAGAGTCCTTGCGGCTTTCTTTTGGCCTTTTGTCAATAAGGACATTCGTATTTACTGCCGATCATGCAAGGTATGTCAGGAGGTCAAATCTAGAGGACCACGACATGCTGCGCCTATCCAGGCTGCTGACATTCCTATTCGGCCGTTTCAGAAAATGGCCATAGATATTATTGGCCCTTTTAAGGTCAAGTCGGCCAGAGGACATCAGTTTATCCTTACATGTGTCGATATGTGCACACGTTGGCCAGAGGCTATTCCTCTTAAGAGCATATCTACTACAGATATCGCAGATGCTCTTTGGTTGATATTTTCTCGCTTGGGGTTCCCCAGAGAAATATTATCAGACCATGGCACTCAACTCATATCTGACACTATGTCACAGGTAATGTCTACCTTACATATTGAACGATCTCTCAGTAGTATCTACCATCCTATGTCTAATGGGTTAGTTGAGCGTCTGAATAGAACGCTCAAGACTTTGCTTGGTAAGATAACTGAAGATCATCCTCAAGATTGGGACAGGGTTTTACCCGCGGCTCTCTTTGCCTATAGAGAAGTCCCTAATGAACACACAGGATTTTCTCCCTTCGAACTTGTCTTTGGCGCGCGTCCACGCGGCCCTATGTCTTTATTACATGATCTCATCACTGCCGATGATATTAGCGATGAAACTCAATCCTCATATGAGTATGTCATTGCTCTTAGACAAAAGATCATTGAGGCATGTAAGCTAGCAACTGCTTCATCAGAAATTGCTAAAGAGAAGGCAAGACAGTTTGCTAACAAGAATAGATGTCTACGACAACTTTGTCCAGGTGACAAAGCATTCGTCCTACTCCCCAGTAGGGAAAATAGACTTCTTATTGCATGGAAAGGTCCGTATGCAATAGTCTCTCGGATTTCCTATGTTGACTATGTGGTCGATATTGATGGAAAGCATAAAACTTTCCACATAAACATGCTTTCGGAATTTCACGAACGTCCGGACTATTTGCTGCCTATTTTCCAGGCAACGGATGATGCTCCTGCACCTCACGGTCATTATTCATCCCTGTCTGTCATACAGGATGAGGAAGCTACCTTCTCTGATGTCAACCTTCCCCTTCCGGTGGTTCCATTACATTCCACGGAATCTTGGAAAAACGTTTCTGTTTCTCCTAATCTTTCTGGTGACGAACATCGACAAGTCTCGTCGATGTTACAAACATTTCAGGATGTTCTCACTGACATTCCTGGACACACAGATGTCATAGAACATGACATAATTCTTACCGACAATAGTCCAATTAGGGTTAGGCCGTATCCTATTCCTATACACTTTCAGTCGCAGTGGAAAAGGAATTGGATGAAATGATTCAATTAAATATAATTGAACCATCGACTTCACCATATTCTTCTTCCATGGTTATTGTCCGGAAGAAGGATAAGAACATACGAATTTGTGTTGATTATCGCAAATTGAATCAGGTCACAAAGTTCGATGCTGAACCGATGCCTTTGTTAGAAGATCTACTGATTAGACTTTCTAATTCTAGATTCTTCACTAAACTTGACTTGTCTAAAGGTTATTGGCAAGTGCCTTTAGCAGAGCATGCCAAACCTCTTACTGCTTTTTCTACACCTAGGGGTCTATTTCAATGGAATGTTATGCCTTTTGGTCTCATGAACGCCCCTGCAACTTTCGTTCGCATGATGCGTCGAATTCTGTCACATCGTTCGGATGTCATCGCATACTTAGATGACATCTGTCTCTTCAGTGATACCTGGGAAGATCACTATTTAGGGTTATATGACTTACTGTCCACTCTACGTGAGAATAATTTGACAGCGAAACCTTCTAAAGCTTTTGTTGGTTTTGGTGAAATCTCTTTCCTGGGTCATCGTGTTGGTCATGGTCTCTTGAAGACAGAAGACCACAATACTTCCAAAATACTGAACATCTCTGTTCCTAAAACGAAGAAACAAGTTAGGAGTCTCTTAGGTTTAATTCAATTTTATGGGAGATTTATTCCAAATTTATCTTCGATCATGGCACCTCTCTCAACATTGTTGAAGAAAGGTTCGCCTAATCTGGTCCGTTGGTCTGAAGAATGCCAATCTTCATTAGACCAAATCAAGAATATATTTTCTTCTCCTCCCATCTTAAGATTACCTACTCTTGATAGGACTTTTGTTCTTCGGAGTGATGCTTCATCCACTGGGATTGGAGCAGCACTGATGCAAGAATATGCAAATACTCTGCATCCTGTTATGTACATTTCTAGAAAACTAAATGCGGCAGAGAGGAACTACTCGGTTTTAGACCGTGAGTTGTTAGCGATGGTTTGGTCAATTCTAAAGCTACAAAGATTCCTCCTGGGCGCACATTTCATTCTAGAGACTGATCAGAAAGCTCTTACAGCTATTCAGACTAAGAATTTGAAGAGTTCGAGATCCACTCGATATGCTATAGCTCTTCAACCTTTTCACTTCACGGTACGAGCTATCCGTGGTGCGGATAATGTGATGGCTGACATTTTGTCTAGATGCCCACATGACTCTAACTAATACTTCTGTCCTATATTTCTATATATTACAGAGTCATAACACACCTATATTACTACAATAGATTAGCACATCTGTACTCACTTTATATGTACACACTATCGTGCTTTGTTGTCATCTTCTTCTGTTCGTTTTTACGATGATAGAGGAGGACTGAGTAGTTAATATAAGGGCCGTTAGTTTACTAAACAGCCACAATTATTAATAATGTATTGTACCTTATGAAGCATATTAGTTATTAATTAGCATTATATTGCTTGTACTTTCTCAGAATGTCATTGTTGAGCTGAGGACTTACCTTACTAGTATCAAGCATGACGAGTTCTAGATTGTGTACTTACCCTCGGAATACCAGAGCATATGTCCTGGATCGTCATGTAGTTTAACTTTACTATGTACTTATGTCATTACATGTCAAAGAATGTACTATTTAAATTTTCCTATCAGATTTGTACATCCATTTTTAAAGACAATATTAGAGTATGCTGTTTAATGATGATTATAGTAACTTGCATACGTATATTGTGTTTACATGCTAACGTGATGTGTGTTGGTGACACCTCCCCGATGTGAATATTTTTTGAGACATATTTATTTTTCTGTTGAGGTATATCCTCACCAGACACTCTATATTTAGCCTCATGTTAGGCAATTTAATTAATTATCAGCGCATAATTCGTGCGTTTTGAGCCGCTTATCGCATGCTCTTTGATATTTAAAAAAAAAAAATATGTTCCACATTTTTTTTTTTATCGGGAGGAGGTGGTGATATGTTGCGTGATAAATTCTCGCAACATCATTTTATTACAATATCTATTTTATAACGCAAGGGCAACAACTGCTTGAAATTTATAGTTACTTTTCTCGGTAAGCATTTGTCTTCTCGCGTTGGTATCGAATGCAGTTGAGTTTTTGAGCTGTGGTCATTTTTCGCGCCGGACTGCGCATGACTGGTCTTGCTTTTTGGTCGATCGGTTTCCGCCCACCACTAGTGGGGTGAGCGATTTGAATGGCGAAAGAGATGCCTCGTTGAAGAGGGGATCTCCGCTATTTTTTGTTCTGTCAGTGATGTGTAGTCCTCTTAATGAATATTTCGTTTATTCGAGATAATACCTCTAGTGTTTCCCACATGTCGGGAGGCGTGATATTTCTGTGTATTTCATGAAAGCAAGGTAAATTGACTTTTTCATTAACTCTATCGATTTTGGGTCGTGAGCGATTTCTGGTTCATAGCCTGTCTTCGAAAGTCGTCGTCACGAGATGTTTTCCTAGCTCACATGTCGCTGTATTGTGCTGCATCGGTTGATGCAGGTCCCAAGGACTATTACTTGCTACTTGGTTACCTGAACTAGGTTTGAAAAACCTTTGTTATCTAGAGGATATTTTTGAGGACATTATTTATACTTCGGCAGACGTGTCTGTCTTGCTGAAGTCAGACTAAGGAGAGTGAACTGATCTCATACATCTGGTTATCTCCTGGCTGTTATAGGAAAGGATGGAGTTTTTCACCTGACTACATTTACAGCACTATGAAATATAACATGCATCTGACTCATCATTGTAATGCTGTCTACCGTCTATTGCTGTATTGAATGTTGCTGTGATAATGACTGTTTGATGTGTCTACATATTCGCGTAACCATTTTGTCACTGTGGCGTCCACAATAAATAATGAAGAAAAACGTCAACGGCTGTTTCAAGAATCATTGACTTTATACGTCGTGAGTTTACTGACGTCCTATGTGGATTGCCCTGTTATTTTTGTATGAACATTGTTTTGACTGAACACATCTGCACACTACACAAAACCAGACATGCGGATACCATCCATCATCATATGGCATCACGCATCAGCATTGTTGATCTCGCCCTGATAAACTCCCACACCCCTTTTTCGTTCTGTGGATTTTCACTCCTCTCTGATTAGAGAATTACCTACCACAGGCACATGGAAATTCCAGCCGTTATTAAGAGCTCGAAGTACGTGTAACGGGTCTGGTCGAATCCATTAAGGCGCCTGTTGATTCATCATTTCCCTCCCCCCACCTTATTCAGTGAATCCTGGTGACATATATCGTGTCTGGGTTTTATAGCGGTTGTTTAAAGCTAACGGGTGCCAACCCGGTCAGCCTGTTTCCTAGTCTTTCCCAGTGTCATCTGTCTTTCCAGAAGTCCATCGATCGTTTCTCGATTGCCACTGGTCTGACCATGTATTTATTATAGGAAACTCTATACAGAGCGATACAACAGGAGACAATCTTATCATCAGAAGTAGTTCCCCGTCGTACACGTGTTTTGGCCCTTTATTTTCTTTTACACTCTAAGGGGGACGGGCCCACCTGGGTCATGACCCAAGTGTCTCAGCTTCCTGTTGTATTGTGTAGAAAATAAACCCATTCCACTTTGGTTGCAGCTTTAAAATCCATAATTCCGTCAACCGGAGGCAATTGTGACAGTAACAAAGTGAAGACAAATTATTCCGGTTGTTCCGCAGCACACCGCTGCCACACATGCGTGAAGCTGACGAAGCATGAAGCCATTACGAGCTGGCAACTGAAATCTGATTGCACCGACACCACAAATAATTCACTGCGGGTTACCTGTAGAGCCGCCGTCCTTTCTCAAATCCAATCGAAAGCTCATGCAATAATTGTCGCATAATGCGATTGGGATCCGATATCTAGGTAATCAACACAAGTAAACACCGTCGAAACATGTGTAATGCTAATAGCTCGACCAATGAAACGAGAGCTTGCTACACGGAGATCGTCTAGGCATAACAATCCCGTAGGGAGGAAATCTGTGTTAGGACCACGCAGTAATACATTCCTTATAAATCAACGGATTGACAGAAGGCAATTCTACTTCACCGAGTCATAGAGGAAATGTAGACCCAGGTGTGGTTATAACCAGAAAGACAATGTCTTTTATAATTCTGGGGATATGATCACGTAAGTGGGTCAACCAGTTCGGAAAATGGTGAATAGTGCGGTTTTAACAAGCATAGAAAAAGGAAAGACAGACGGATCTTGGAAAGACTGATATGGAAGGAAAGCCGCATGTTGTCCGAGTAAAACGAGATATCGCAAGAGGCAATAGCATTTGTAAGTAATGAGAACGGCTAAGTTATCTGTTTAGAAATTAACACAGATCACCTACCCGAAGTGAAATACGAGAAATATTTTCGACCGAAATTGCTTGACGGCATAGCCAATCAGCGCGGAGTCACGGATTCTCGCAAGATGGCCGACCAAGCGTATAAATACGCGAGTAGTTGGAAGTGAAAGGACGTAACACCCTATATACTCGAATATAACCGTTTGTAACCCGTAAGGCAGGAAATGAACACCATGGGCACGCCACGACACCATAAACAGACAAGCAACGAAGAGGTATCCAGACAGTCAGCTAGTGGTCCTTTTTAGGACCAGTCCTTTTCAGGACTAACAACCGGCTAGCACCGAAGAAACTAAACGCAATATATACCCCAATTATAACCAACTTTCAGGTTGAACAGGGTATAACAGCAACATAGTAGACAAACGAACGAACGAACGAAGTGAAAGGACACACACGAACTGAAAGAACGCAGAGGACAAAAGGAAAGAGCTAGTCACGTATTCCTTCATCATTGAGTATTTGTGCTGGCCTGCCTTTGCCAGATGTAGTCCTGTTAGTTATTTCCGAAAAAGACCAGAGGGTGAGTAGGGCTACTGTACCTATTTTGTTAATGCATAATAAATGTAAATATGTCACTTCATTGAACAATCAGGCGGTGAAACGATCCTGAACTAATTTCTGAACTATCCTTGTCCTGTTTTAATGTGTTTATATGAATGTCTCCTGCTCTATGATTATCCTATTAGGTTATATCATTGCTTATAACTTCAACATAGAACTATGTAACGATGGGCAACAGTACAGTCGCCATTGTTATGAACGTAATAATCTGACTGACAGCCAATGGTTCTCAAGGTTGAGACATGGAACACACTCATATAGATGTAATGCTCAAGTAGCAACCATGTAAATAAGTGGTTCTTAAGCCCTGGCCGCAAGGACACCCCTACAGGTTACGGCAGCATGGGAGACTATATCCCAGTGGTTCTCAACCCATTGGTACCAATGACCCCAAATTTATTTGACTGCTCTATGGGCACAAAGTAGGCCAGGGGTTCTCAAACTTTTGATAACCATAAGCAATATATGTCAGAATCATTCTGCTTGGATGGAAAGATAGCAGATGGAAGAATGGACTATGTAACGTAATGTGATGTAAATAAATGATGTAATATAATGTACTGTAATCATATCCTTTGAATTTATTGTTGGCAAGTAGACATCTGTACAACTAACAATGTAACCAGAAACACATGTGCGCATTCATACACATGCATTACCGATGACACGGAACAACAATACATTAGGCTAGGGGAACTCTTGGAAAGAGGCTAGCCACAGTCTTTGTGTTGTTTTCAGGTTTCGGTCATACATATAGACATAAGCCAGAAGTGAGACCCCAAGTGTGATCTTGCACAGCGACACGGAGTACTACAGCTGGTCTACCTGGTTTTGCTGGTATCCCTACTACATGGAAAGATCAGCCGAGTCTATAGTCGTGTGGAGCTCACCAACATTGCCAACCATCATTTAAGGAGCACTCAGTTAAGTGCAGAAACAGAACATTCGATCAATTTATGTGTGAAGAGTCAAGTCATATGAAGAAAAAGACTGGTTAACGTTTTTTGTCAGACAAGCAGAGACACTGTAATTCAGTTAAAGTAAACACTATAATATCACTGTGATTTCTCTGGATATTGTGTAAATATAAAATTCCTATTCATATTGCATCTCCATCAGTTCCAAGAACAGAAGAAAAGAGAATCAGTATAAATAAATTGATTTTAATTGTAACTTGGATTTTGTTAAATTCATAAAGTTACTATTGAGTTCAATTTGAATTTCATTGTTATTTAAAGCATAAGATAGTTATTACAAGAAGACACTCTAGCCTCTTGATCTTCTTATTACCACCGGACCAGGGGTCTTTACTGTCTGACTATCCTTTGTGCTAACATACACCAGTGCTCATTTCTGAGACTGGGGTATATCGTGGAGTTCATTATTCTTTATTGAACTATCATCGACTATCATCAAGACAACAACCACTATAATACCATCTCGTTACACTAAGGGCTAGTTCGCGGGATATCCGAGATAGTCCTGAGCCAAAACTTTATCTTCTTTCTTAGAAATTGTTTTTGAATCTTTTGAATATAATTTTTTTCAACAGTAGAAATAAATAAATAATAAATAAATAAATACATTTTTTGTGTTGAAGTACCATTGAGTACAAATAGACAAACTCTCACATAGATTGTGACAATATTCATTAATTAAGTTTAATTAAGCTTGAATTAATTAGTTGAGTAAGACTATTCACCCTCTCAACAACAAGACAATAGCTGATCTGGTAAAGGTTAAGTCTGCCATTATACAGATGGAGAAGGACTTTGGCCTAAGTGGCGATGCTTTTATCCAGTATGTCACTGTGGAAAGTGATAAGAATATGGGCACTGAAGCTAAGAAATTGGAAGCCGAAAGGGAGACCAAGAAGCTTGAACTAGAAGCTGGAAGAGAAGCTAAGAGAATGGAAACTGAATAAAGGAGATTAGAGGTCGAGAGAGAGAGAGAGGAAAGAAGAATTCAGGCTGAAAGAGAACATGAGTTGAAGTTAAGACAACTGGAAATTCAGGCAGCTGCAAGTATAAATGGTAGCAGTTCTCCTCACTCTGACAGTAGCTCTAGCCAAGGTCCTCAAAAGGGTGCTATGAATTTCCATTTGGATGCTTTTATGGAGAAGGACGATTCTATTGAGATCTACATAGACAGGTTTGAGCGACTTGCTTCGTCATATGGCCTAGAGAAGGAAAGGTGGAGTGTTAAGCTCTCTCAAGGATTGAGGGGTATTTCTTACGAAGTGTTTTTGAAACTACCCAAAGAGGAAAAGGAAGACTTTGAGGCACTAAAGCAAGCATTGTTTTTTCGCTATGAGCAGAACTCAGAGGCTTATCGTAAGAAATTCCGAACTGCCAAGAAGGAGGCTGGAGAAACTTACCAAAAAACACAGCTTGGTTGGAAACTTACCTATTGAGATGGTGTACACTGGTAAACTTTTCGCAAGATTTCGAGGGACTCAAGGAAATGATTCTGATAGAACAACTTTTAGATTCCATGACCCCTGAAACGAAGAAATTTCTTGTAGAAAACAAATGGGATAGGTTGGAAGACATAATCAAATATGCTGAAAGTCACCAATTAGCACATTATCTAACACGAGGAGCAAAAAGGAAACAAGGAGAATTTCTCCAGAAGCCTCACAACCACTTCGAGCAGGGCGAAGACGAACCTACTCGAAACCAATTCCACAAGGCCAACCACCAAAACCATCAGCAAAAAGAAAGAAACCCTCTGTTATACGACAAGAAACCTTCAAGAAAGGAAGAGATGTGTATAAGACTTGCGGAAGACACCCGGACCAGGTCAGGGTCCCAGAATAGAGAAGGGAACACTCATCTAAAAATTCATTCAACCGAGATGAAGAAAGCTCAAGCCCAAGAAAGTACATTGAAGCCTTGCTTTGGCAAATTGCCAAAAACACGTAACCCTCCCGGAAAAGGGGATTTCTTTTTGGAACATGAACTCTTGCACAGGAAAGCTGGCAGAGGTCCAAACGGCCATGGGCAGATTTTTGTACCATCCACATGCAGAAACAAGGTTATAGAATGGGGCATGTTGCTTCTTTGAGTGAACACCTGGGTAATGGTGCCACAAAACAAAGGATAGCAACCCATTACTACTGGCCAGGTATTACTGAGGACATTAACTGGTGTTCAAATTCCTGCCCAGAGTACACCAAGGTAGATCCAGTGCATCAACGTAAGCGGTATCACAACAGATCTACTGGAAAACCAGCGAGCATTAGTGTTCTCGGTATTGGCGCGAGAGGGGAGAAGAAATATCCCATACAGTCTAAAATACATGCTGAACTCCATGAGCTGGATTTAAGGAAACAATCTTTTTGCCAATATCGAATGTCCAGGAAATTGCGAGGGAGACCCGCAATCAAATCTCATGCAAAACAGGGCTCTACCTTTCAAATGAATAACACAGATCCTAGTTCATCATGCTATAGATCAAATAGAAAATCATCTGTTGAGGACCCAACCATAAGAGCCTGGATGATCAATCGAACGGGCAAAAGATAAATAGAAAAGATAAATCGCTATTAAAAAACCAGAAGTTGGGAGCATATTCCTTTTGTAGGTATCCCACTGATCAGGTTCAGGAAAGACAAAAGAAAACTAACCGCCAATAGGCATGATTACAACGATATCGTTCCCAAATTTAAGCTCGAGATATCTCTCGCTTAGAAAACGGAGGGACTATGTCGCATAATGCGATTGGGATTCGATATCTAGGTAATCAACACAAGTAAACACGGTCAAAACATGTGTAATGCTAATAGCTCGACCAATGAAACGAGAGCTTGCTACACGGAGATCGTCTAGGCATAACAATCCGGTAGGAAGGAAATCTGTGTTAGGACCACGCAGTAATAAATTCCTTTTAAATCAACGGATTGATAGAAGGCAATTCTACTTCACCGAGTCATAGAGGAAATGTAGACCCAGGTGTGGTTATAACCAGAAAGACAATGTCTTTTATAATTCTGGGGATACGATCACGTAAGTGGGTCAACCAGTTCGGAAAATGATGAATAGTGCGGTTTTAACATGCATAGAAAAAGGAAAAACAGACGGATCTTGGAAAGACTGATATGGAAGGTAAGCCGCATGTTGTCCGAGTAAAACGAGATATCTCAAGAGGCAATAGCTTTTGTAAGTGATGAGAACGACTAAGTTATATGTTTAGAAATTAACACAGATCACATACCCGAAGTGAAATACGAGAAATATTTTCGACCGAAATTGCTTGACGGCATAGCCAATCAGCGCGGAGTCACGGATTCTCGCAAGATGGCCGAACAAGCGTATAAATACGCGGGTAGTTGGAGTATTATAACACCAAATCTAGCTTCTGCTAAATGGGAAGTACTGAATGACTCCAGCTCAGACCACTTACCCATAGAAATAAACCTAAACGACAAATATAGAACTAGTCCAAGAAGCTCCAAACCTACATTCAACCTAAAAAAGGCAAACTGGCAGTCCTTCCAATTGGAGCTAAGTAAACTAAGCATAGAACAAATTGAATCTAACAGTATAGATATATTTGCAGAAAAACTAACAAATGAGATTTTAAAAATAGCAGTAAAATATATACCAAACAGGAATATGCCTGAACACTTAAAACCAACACAAAAAGGTAAAAATAGGAAAAGAAACAAAGATAAAAATCGAGTACCATGGTGGACAGACAGATGTTCAGAACAATTGAAATTGAGGGAGAGGGCCCTGACAAAGTATAGAAAAGCCAAAACTAAAGAGAATTACACAAACTATAAAAAATTAAGAAATGAAACAAATAAAATAATACTCAGAGCTAAAGAAAAGAGTTGGAGAACATTTTGCCAAACATTAAACCATAGGTCACAAGTAACTACAGTTTGGAGAAAACTAAAAGCAATTAAAGGAGGAAACAACAAGAAATTTAAAATCCCAACAATTAAAATACCAGAGAGAGCTGAAACAGATAGAGAAAAAGCCAACATACTAGCTAAATACTTCTATCAGGTTAGCTCAATAGACAGTCTAGATAAGGCAGAAATAAATAGGCGGAAAACACTGCTAGAAAAATTAAAAGAAGAAAATATGGACGACACAGGATGCTAAATATTTAAATGCAGATATTACAGTAGATGAAATAGAAAGAGCGTTAGCAGGAAAAACCAATACCACTTCTGGGGAAGACATTCTGAGCTATGAAATCCTCAAAAAGGTACCAAATACAACTCTAAGAGTGATTGCATCCCTCCACAACAAGATCTGGCTCACGGGAAAAATACCATGTTCATGGAAGACAGCAGTAGTCTTCCCCATACCAAAGCCAGATAAGGAAACACATGATGTCAGCTCATACAGGCCAATATCGTTAACATCGCATCTAGGAAAAATTCTAGAAACAATAGTCAACAGCAGACTAAAATTTCATCTAGAAAAGCATAATTTGTACAGTCCAACCCAGGTTGGCTTTAGAAGCCAACATAGTACAATAGAGCAACTGTTGAGGCTGGAACATGATGTTAAAACAGGCTTCAAAAGGAATGAAAAGACAGTAGCAATATTCCTTGATGTAGCAAGAGCATATGATGAGTGTTGGAGGGAGGGTGCACTATATAAAATCAGGAAATTAGGTATAGTAGGCAGAACCTACAATTATCTAGAAAACTTCCTGCAGGATAGATACTTCACGGTACAAATAAACAATGATAGATCTGAGGTGTATGAGCAACAGAATGGAATTCCCCAGGGATCAGTAATATAACCATCTATTTTTACGATTATGGTCAATGACCTAGGCGACGAGTTTAAAGACTTAAAAAACAACTTATCCCAGTTTGCAGATGACGCTGCGATATGGAGAACGGGAAGAAATCTCCCATTCCTCTATAAAACAGTACAAAAGCAAATGGATAAAGTATCTGACTGGATGAACAAGTGGGGATTTAATCTAAACGTTAAAAAAAAAACCATAGGAATGATCTTCAGTAGAGGGCGTGTAATTAAAAACAATATAATTAACATAAGCATTAATGAGCAAAAAGTATGCACAGCAAAATCAACTAGATTTCTTGGTATGGTATTAGACCAGCAACTAAACTGGAACAAACACATAGACCTATTAGTGCAAAGCAGTAGGGGACTTACTAACATGCTAAGATATATGAAAGGGAGTGGTTGGGGAGCCTGCAATAAGACAATGATAACCTTCTATAAATCATTTATTAGGGGCAAACTTGACTATGCCAGTGTTGTCTATGCATCAGCCGCCCCGAGCAATAAGAAAAAACTAGACACAGTCCAAAACCAGGCACTGTCAATAATAACAGGTGCCTCAAAGGGAATATCAGCAGAGGCACTAGAAGTAGCGCTAGGCATTATACCCCTGGAGCTAAGGAGAAAAGAACTGAGATTCAGCTACTGGGCAAAAGTGGCAAAAGATCCAACTCACCCAGCACACAAAACCTTTGATAGGGGTAACCAGTACATAGGCCATATTCCATTAAACCATAATAGATACCCTTCAGGGTGGAAAACAATGGATGAAGTGGATCAATACCCAGACCTGTTTAATACGATAAACAGTAGTGCTCAGTACAAAGCAAAGATCCCACCATGGGAACTGAGAGTGCCAGAAACTGACTCTCACTTATCAAAGATCATAAGCAAATCTAACGACATAATCTCAGCAAAAAGTAAAGCACTAGAGTACATAGAACGGTATATAAATAATGGCCTAACTATATATACTGATGGGTCAAAAGATGAAGAAGGACAATTAGGAGCAGGAATAGCAATACCAAAATTAAAAATTTACAAAAGATACAAAGTAACAGGTAATACATCCATCTTTACAGCAGAATTAGTGGCAATCCTAAAAGCTTTAGAAATAGCTGCAGAAAACCCACCCAAAAAGGTAACCATTCTCACAGATTCCCTTTCAGCAGTATTAGCTATCAGAAACAGAAATGGTTGTAGTAGGCCAGATATTATAGAGGAAATACTACAGGTTAATACATATCTGCATACTACAGGATGCAGGGCAATACTAACATGGATACCGTCACATGTGTGGATAGCAGGAAATGAGCTTGCAGACAAAGAAGCCAAAGGCGGGAGAACTAGCTATAACAAAATTGAAGTAGGCCTAGGGAAGTTCGAAATAAAGAGTTTAATTGCTCAAGCAATAACTTAAGAGTGGATAACAGCATGGGACCAAAGTAAAAAAGCAAGACACGCATATAAAATTCTAAAAAAACCAAGCAAAAAATGTCAAATAAAAGATGAACTAAAAATACCAATTAATGAAAAATTGCTGAGGCTCAAGCTTGGAACTGGATATTTCATGATTGAGGAACCCACATGTGAAGAGTGTCAGGAACCAAACACAATTAGACACTTTCTGGTGGACTGCAAGAAATATGACCAACAGAGGCAAAATATTAAGACATACTGTAGTAAACACAAGGTAGAAATGAGTGTAGAAAATCTCATAGGCACAAAGACCCCTTCAGAAATGCAAAAGTTAATAAAACACTATATTACCAAAACAAAAGCTAACATATAAAAAATAAATAAGGATCCGAGCCAGTAGTCCAATGTTACGTGCAGTCTTTGATATCTTGCAATATTATACATTTGTATGCTTGTTATGTTCGCAAACATTTTGTAAACAAAATAGATACTCTTCTTTGCTTAAGGAAAAGTCAATTTTGAGTTACTTCCCCTTGAAAGGAGTTTCGATCGAACTCCGCGGATGAATCCAGTTTTTCTGCGATTTATTCTTTGTTTGGGTAGAAATAGGTTGTTCTTGCTTCGGTGTATCTATGGCCTGAATTTATGTGTATTGTTTGTCTGGGTAGGACGAGTCTGTCTTATATCTGTATATCTTTACATATCTAAGTCGAACTATATGGTCGTTTGTCGTTAGAAAGGTCAAAGGGCTGTTCGGCGGATGTGTCGCTAGAGAGGTGTGATTTGGCTTCGCCCTGATGGGGGCTGTGATATTTGTGTAGCGGCTTGTTGCCGGAAAAAGTGATCTCAGTATTTGTGGGGAAAGTGATAGTCGTCTAGACCTATCGTGTATGCTTTACCCCTGTGTTTATTCTTATTGCCAAGGAATGGCAGAATCATATTTCTGATACCAAGGTAACAAAAGATTCTCCTTATGAACTCTGGCTAAGCCACCGTTTCTCGATAGACACGATTTGTACGTCTGAGGAAATATTTATCTAGATGAAAACGACATTCATTCCTAGCAGCATTATATCTCGTATGATGAAATCAATTGTATTATGATAGAATCTACAGAGCAACGAGAACATTTAATGAATGATTAACTTTGATTCAGTTGTATCCAAACGTGAGTGACAGCTCACGAGAGAAGCCATCTTGTATCCAAATATTTTGTGACTTTCAAGAAGAGAAAGGGATGCCCCGTATTATCGCTTGATGAGTCCAGAGATCACTGCTACACATGAGAACCCATTACTAGCGGTTCAATATGATTATATGGAAAATATGTGCTGAACATTATTGTAAGGAATCTTCACTAGACGAGGTTAGGTCTAGAAGCCATCTTGACTGTTGTTTATAATCTGACGTGCTTTGTCAGTAAACTCAGATGATATATATATATATATATATGGGCAATACTGAGTGCTTGTCTACTGACAATCCATTATGCTATTATTCTACATGAGTGCCCATGTATCATTGCAAGACCATTTATCCACTGTACCATGATGTATTATGCCAACCTGAGATTTTTCACTATCTGTGCTGTCGAGTGTGTACGTCCAATTAAACTGTAGCAAAGGTACACAGTCGTTGGTGTCGATGACTTCCAGCCATACATGAGTGTGAGAAAAAGACCATTTGTCAACACCACGAACTCTTCTTATCATTCGCATATTAGACTCTCAATCTATGTCTACACACCACTGCGTAGGTCGAGTTGACATTCCATACCCTAACCACAAGCAACACAACAACACAGCATGTAGCTCTGGTGATGTTCTAGTGAGCTTATATTTATCAATTAATGATGATGAGCAAAGAAAATAGAGTTATCAACGGGATCTTATCAACTGGTGGACCAGCTTTCTGGGTTTGACCTCGCAGAAGTAGAGAAGTCAACAGACTACCGATACCAGACCGTTTCCTGTGGCTGATACGACACACTTGCAGTATTAGTTTACTCTTTGTCAACAGTTCGTCACGTGACCTGTCAAGTGAATGCAGTATGTAGGTCAGCGTTGTTGACATTTTTACATTAGACATTACAGAGTTTCACAGAACAGTTGGATCAATTCTTGTCAATATTAACAGGAAGACAGTATTATTGAACTAAGAAGCCCTACTTTCATCGATGGATCTTCTTATGTTCTGCTATTGTGTTGAACTTTAATATTTAAGGCCAGAATTTGTAATTCAATAAAGTGGCAGTTTATTTATTTTCATAAGAATAACTTTGCCATTACTGTAAAACTGAGCCTATTTTGCAACACATACTATCTTACACATAATTTATATATTTATGTTTACATGTTATTTGTTTGTATAGTATGTTGGTTTATATGTCAGCGGGTTGTGTTTAGGTTGGGCGGCGTCCTCACAACAGAATATCCCACGTCATAGAGGGTCCGTTGTGGGCGTTTTCTTTAGGTGCAATTTCCTTAATTGGAAATTTGCTTGCAACAACTAGTTGCTATTTGTGTTAGCTGTGAAGACTGTAATTATTGTTATTTTTGTAATATTTCTTTGTTCTTTAGTTTTGTTTTGATTTGTTTGTAATTTGTTGGTCTACCCTTTACTATCTTTCAGTTCTATTCACAATTTATATTCATATACTGTGACGTCATTTGTGTTGTTATTCCTTGCAGATTCAGTGATTACTTTCATTGATTTCCCTATTTGATTTATTTGATTTCTGCAAACGTTTTCGTATTGTCAGTCTTATTTGTACTTTATGTATTCTGTTGGTTGACATATGTTTTATATAGGTATATTTCATAAGACACTATTGCCTGTGCACTGCACTTGGATTATGGTATAAACCAGTACTTGATTATTATTACTGTTATACAAGACCTTATTAAGGCTTGTGACCCACAGATATTGGGATAGTGTGCTGATTAATCAAGTCATTAAGAACTTGTGGTATTATTATTATTTCAGGTGATTAGTATTATTGTTAGACATCATGTCTACATTAGAATACTTCATTATACAAGGGAAAGCCCTTGATAAGACTGGTCAACAATTAGAAGAATGGAGAGTTGCCCAATATGACAAAGCATTAGCTGCAGAAGAGAAAAAAGCTGCTGCTGCTGCTGAAGAGAGAAAAGCTGCTGCAGAGGAGAGAAAAGCTGCTGCTGAAGAGAAAAAAGCTGCTGCTGCTGCTGAAGAGAAAAAAGCTGCTGCAGAAGAGAGAAAAGCTCTGGCTGAAGAGAAAAGATTAGAAAAAGAAGCTGATGCTGCTGCTGAACTAAAGAAATTGCAGATGCAGGTGGAGGAAAGGAGATTTGAAGCTGAACAAAAAAAATTAGAAAGAGAAGCTGCTGCTGAACAGAAAAGATTAGACAGTGAAGCTGAACAAAAAAAATTAGAAAGAGAAGCTGCTGCTGAACAAAAAAGATTAGACAGGGAAGCTGAACAAAGAAGATTAGAAGCGGAAGAAAAAAAAGCAATAAGAGAACATGAATTTGAGTTAGAGAAATTGAGATTGACAAGTATGATTAATGTTAATCAGGCATCTAGTGGTAATGGTAAACCTTCTACTTACAAGGTTAAGGTTCCACCGTTCAATCAGTCCAGTGACGATATTACATTCTGGCTGGATAGATTTGAACGTTCTTGTCGTACACATAATGTGGATAAATCACAATACGCTAATCAATTAGCAGAAAACTTGAAAGGTGAATCTCTGACTAGATTATGCCTTGTAGGAGAAGCAGATAAGGATAATTATGATGTCATTAGGGCGGCTTTGATAAAAAAAAATACCAGCTAAGTGAGGAAGGCTATCGCCTTTTGTTTAGGACGATGGTGCCTGAGACAGGTGTAGAATTCTCAGAATTCATTGCAAAGGCACGTCTCACAGTTGATCGTTGGATTGAGCTTTCTAAAACAGAAAAAACGTATGAAGGACTTATGGATTTGTTGCTCAGAGATAAGATTATGTCATGTGTTAACAAACCATTCCTTGAATTTATACATGAGCGTAAACCCAAATCTCTAAAGGAAATGGAAGAATATTGTTCCCAATATGTCACTGCACACCCCGACGTGATTTTTGGCAACACTAAGATTAAGGAGAGTATGCCAGTTGCTTCAGCAACACCATACAATCCCAATTATTCACACAGATTTCAGGGACCTCAAAACAGATTTGATAAAAAAGGTAACCATAATAGTTATCAAAACCAAGGTAACCAATCATTTCAGGGTTCTTCTTCAAAGAACTGGAGACGAGCTGATAGCTCTCGACACAGGGGTGGTCACAATTATAGTAATTTCCATAGAGGAAGTAATTATAGAAACTATCCGAGGTATCCGTCTTGGAGTCAACAAGATCGCAATTACAGAGATACTCATTATAATGAATATGATAATGGTAACCAAGAGAACTATGACTCAAACCCAAATAGGGGTTACAATAGAGGTAACAATAACTACAGAGGTAATAATAACCGAGGTAGATCTCAAAACAGAAGACATAAACCACATTTTCAGGCAAACTCTGCACAACAAGAGTCCCATGAAGCCTATAAACAGAGTAAAGACAATAATGACGCTAATAATATGGCATGTGCCGCTTTTGATTTTGGGAGAGCATCTCAGTGCCCCCAATGCAAAACATTATTTGAGCCAACCACAGTGTCTACTTTAAGCTGCGGCCATCCTCTTCCTGCTCTTCCTGCATCAGTCGCGCATGATGGAAGAGGTTCTCTTGTCTTACATAAGGGTTTAGTAAATAACAATCCAGTCTCCGTGCTATTTGATTCTGGATGCACCACAATTGGTGTTAGGCAGTCACTCGTAGATCCTTCCCGTGCCACTGGACAAGTAGTCAAATGTGTAACATTTGGCGGCACATTAGAGAAATACTCTACTGCTATCATTAGGATTGCTACTCCTTTCTTTACAGGAGATGTACACGCATGTCTTCTTCCGAATCCGATCGCTGACCTCATCATCGGTCGCATTCATGGAGTCAAAGAATGCACTCCGCAACAAATTTCCGCGTGGGAAAGGCAAAACATGCAGATTGCTAACGCTGTAGTCACTAGAGCTCAGGCTCTTAATATGCCTCAAACTTCATCTACTGAAGATAATGAAGTGCATAACCAAGATGATCCCTTGGTAATTTCTCGTGACTCGTTTATAAAACAGCAAGAAGATGATCCCACTCTGAAGAAATTCTTCATTCTTGCAACTAAAGGTGATCCGAATAAAGACACAAGTCGTAAATCGTGGATTACAAAGAAGAATGGCGTACTTGTACGTATGGTTCAAGACTCCATTACGTCAAGTCATTCTCAAATCCTGGTTCCCAAGAATTTGAGAGTTAAAATTTTGCAGCACGCTCACGACTCTCAGTGTGCTGGACACATGGGTTTTTCCCGTACTAAGTCAAGAGTCCTTGCGGCTTTCTTTTGGCCATTGGTAAACAAGGACATACGGATTTATTGTCGATCTTGTAAAGTATGTCAGGAAGTTAAATCCAAAGGTCCACGGCATGCTGCACCCATTCAGGCGGCAGACATTCCTATTCGGCCGTTTCAAAAAATGGCCATAGACATTATTGGTCCATTTAAGATCAAGTCTGCCAGAGGACATCAGTTTATCTTGACGTGTGTTGATATGTGCACACGTTGGCCAGAGGCTATTCCTCTGAAGAGTATTACTACTGCTGATATTGCAGATGCTCTTTGGCTTATATTTTCTCGTCTGGGGTTCCCCGGAGAGATATTGTCAGACCATGGCACCCAACTAATATCAGATACCATGTCTCAAGTAATGTCTACTCTGCAGATAGATAGATCTTTAAGTAGTATCTATCATCCAATGTCTAATGGGATGGTCGAACGCCTTAATAGAACACTTAAAAACTTACTAGGGAAGATAACTGAGGATCATCCTCAAGACTGGGACAGAGTTTTACCTGCGGCCCTCTTCGCTTACAGAGAGGTCCCCAATGAACATACAGGATTTTCCCCCTTTGAACTCGTCTTTGGCGCGCGTCCGCGTGGCCCTATGTCGTTGCTTCATGATCTCATAACAGCTGACAATATTGACGATGACACAAAGTCATCCTACGAATATGTCATCGCGTTGAGACAAAAGATTATCGAAGCATGCAAATTAGCAACTTCTTCTTCTGAATTTGCGAAACAGAAGGCGAGGCAATTTGCCAATAAGAAGAGATGCTTACGACAACTTTGTCCTGGTGACAAAGCATTTGTATTACTACCTTGTAGGGAAAACAGACTACTTATTTCTTGGAAAGGTCCGTACGATATAATATCGAAAATTTCCGATGTCGACTATATTGTCGATATTGATGGGAAGCATAAAACCTTCCACATCAATATGCTTACTGAATTCCATGAACGTCCGGATTATTTGCAACCCATTTTCCAAGCAACGGACAATTCTCCAGTACAACATGGTCATTACTCATCACTGTCCGTGATACAGGATGAGGAAACAAGTTTTTCAGATGTAAATCTTCCTCTTCCAATGATCCCACTTCATTCTAGTGAATCATGGAAGAACGTTACTGTCTCTCCTGATTTGTCTCTAGGAGAACAGCGACAAGTTTCAACTATGTTGCAAACATTTCAGGATGTACTCACTGACATCCCTGGACAAACTCATGTCATTGAACATGACATTGTTCTAACTGACCATACTCCTATTAGGGTTAGACCTTATCCTATACCTATACATTTTCAAGCACAAGTCGAGAAAGAGTTGGATGAGATGATAGATTTGAAAATAATCGAACCATCCACCTCTGCATATTCTTCGCCGATGGTTATTGTTCGGAAAAAAGACAATAACATACGTCTTTGCGTTGACTATCGCAAATTGAATCAAGTAACGAAGTTCGATGCCGAACCTATGCCTTTACTGGAAGAGCTACTTACTCGACTCTCCAAATCTCATTTTTTCACTAAACTTGATTTGTCTAAAGGATATTGGCAAGTTCCTTTATCTGAACGCGCCAAACCTCTCACGGCTTTTTCAACACCTAGAGGTTTGTTCCAATGGAATTTTATGCCTTTCGGTCTTATGAACGCACCAGCTACATTCGTACGCATGATGCGCCGAATCCTATCTTATCGGTCAGATGTCATTGCATATCTAGACGACATCTGTCTTTTCAGCGATACTTGGGAAGATCACTATTCAGGGTTAGATGAATTGCTGTCTACTTTGCGCGAGCACAACCTGACAGCGAAACCCTCTAAAGCCTATATTGGTTTTAGCGAAATTTCTTTCCTAGGCCACCGAGTTGGTCATGGTTTCCTAAAGACAGAGGACCATAATACTAGTAAGATACTTAACATCTCTATCCCTAAGACTAAAAAAAGGTGAGAAGTCTGTTAGGTCTTATTCAATTTTATGGCAGATTCATTCAGAATCTATCCTCTATCATGGCACCTCTTTCTACACTTTTAAAGAAAGGTTCGCCTAATATGGTCCACTGGTCTCAGGAATGCCAATGCTCTTTGGATAAGATTAAAACATTGTTTTCAACACCACCTATTTTAGTGTTACCTACTAAAGATAAGACATTTGTTCTTCGTAGTGATGCTTCATCCACTGGGATTGGAGCGGCACTAATGCAAGAGTACTCTGGAACTCTGCATCCTGTAATGTATATTTCCAGAAAACTTAATGCGGCAGAAAGGAATTATTCGGTTTTAGACCGTGAGCTATTAGCTATGGTTTGGTCGATCCTCAAACTACAGAGATTCCTTCTAGGCGCACATTTCATAGTAGAAACCGACCAAAAAGCTCTTACTGCTATACAGAGTAAGAATTTGAAGAGCTCGAGGTCTACTCGATATGCAATTGCTCTTCAACCTTTTCATTTCTCTGTGCGAGCTATTCGTGGATCAGATAATGTGATGGCAGACATTCTGTCAAGATGCCCACATGATTCCACATAACTATTAGGTCTTAGACTTCTTGATATGTCTAGTTCTATAGTAGTTCCTTTTCTATATCAAGATAGATACACATTTGTAATTTAATAATATAATGATTGTATCACTACTTAGCGGTTCATTGATGTTTATTCACCGCTGTGCTTTGATGATTTTTTTTTTTTTTTCATAAATCATAAATTTAAGATATCTAATACGAAATTATGGTATGAATTTTTTAGGCATTGTGTAATTGCCAGAATTGTATTATACTTTGATGACACCTTCCTGGAAAAATTTACTTGTAGAGAAATAATTTCTCTCAGTTTATGAGATACATTCTCACCAGTCGCTCCATAAGTCGACTTAGCCTCATATTAGGCGTTATATTTATTCCTGATATTTTCATCTGCGCATTATTCATGCGTTGTGAGCCTATTGTACGTTGCTCCTAGATGTATTTCAAAAAAAAAAAAAAAAGTTCCATTTTTTTTTTTCCCGGGAGGTGTGGTAAGACTGTTACGTGCAGTCTTTGATATCTTACAATATAATACATTTGTATGCTTGTTATGTTCGCAAATATTTTGTAAACAAAATAGATACTTTTTAGTGCTTAAGGAAAAGTCATTATTGAGTTACTTCCCTTGAAAGGAGTGTCGTCTTTTTCGATCGAACTCCGCGGATGAATCCAGTTTTTCTGCGATTTATTCTTTGTTTGGGTAGAAATAGGTTGTTCTTGCTTCAGTGTATCTATGGCCTGAATTTATGTGTATTGTTTGTCTGAGTAGGACGAGTCTGTCTTTATCTGTATATCTTTACATATCTAAGTCGAACTATATGTTCTGTTGTCTCTAGAGAGGTCGAAGGCTATTCGGCGGATGTGTCGCTAGAGTGTGGTGTGATTTGGCTTCGCCCTGATGGGGGCTGTGTTTTTTGTGTCGGCTTGTCGCCGGAAAAAGTGATCTCAGTATTTGTGGGGAAAGTGATAGTCGTCTAGACCTATCGTGTATGCTTTACCCCAGTGTTTATTCTTATTGCCAAGGAATGGCAGAATCATATTTCTGATACCAAGGTAACAAAAGATACTCCTTATGAACTCTGGCTAAGCCACCGTTTCGATAGACACGATTTGTACGTCTGAGGAAATATTTATCTAGATGAAAACGACATTCATTCCTAGCAGCATTATATCTCGTATGATGAAATCAATTGTATCATGATAGAATCTACAGAGCAATGAGAACATTTAATGAATGATTAACTTTGATTTCAGTTGTATCCAAACGTGAGTGACAGCTCACGAGAGAAGCCATCTTGTATCCAAATATTTAGTGACTTTCAAGAAGAGAAAAGGGATGCCCCGTATTATCGCTTGATGAGTCCAGAGATCACTGCTACACATGAGAACCCATTACTAGCGGTTCAATATGATTATATGGAAAAATATGTGCTGAACATTATTGTAAGGAATCTTCACTAGACGAGGTTAGGTCTAGAAGCCATCTTGACTGTTGTTTATAATCTGACGTGCTTTGTCAGTAAACTCAGATGATATATATATATATATGGGCAATACTGAGTGCTTGTCTACTGACAATCCATTATGCTATTATTCTACATGAGTGCCCATGTATCATTGCAAGACCATTTATCCACTGTACCATGATGTATTATGCCAACCTGTGATTTACGTCACTATATCTTACAATATGTACAGTGTGTACGTCCATGTTAAAATATTTTGTAAACGGAATAGATTCGGTTTAGTGCTTAAGGGAAAGTCATTATTGAGTTGCTTCCCTTGAAAGTTGTGCCGTCTCTTGCGATCGAACTCCGCGGATGAATCCAGTTTTACTGCGATTTATTCTTTGTTTGGGTAGTAATAGATTGTTCTTGCTTCAGAATATCTATGGCCTGAATTTATGTGTATTGTTTGTCTGTGTAGGACGAGTCTGTCTTATATCTGTATATCTTTACATATCTAAGTCGAACTATATGTTCTGTTGTCTCTAGAGAGGTCAAAGGCTGTTCGGCGGATGTGTCGCGAGAGAGGTGTGTTTTGGCTTCGCCCTGATGATGGGCTGTGTTTTTCTATGTCGGCTTGATGCCGGGAAAAAAAGTGATCTCAGTGGTTTTTGGGGAAAGTGATAGTCGTCTAGACCTATCGTGTATGCTTTACCCCAGTGTTCATTCTTATTGCCAAGGAATGGCAAAATCATATTTCTGAAAACCAAGGTAATAAAGATACTCTTTTGAACTCTCGTACGAAGCCACCGTTTTTCGATAGGGATGATTTGTACGTCTGAGAGGATACATCTAACTAGATGAAAAAAAACGATTCTGATTCCTAGCAGCACTATATCCTGTAGAATGCAGTCAATTGTTCATGATCAAATCTACAGAGCAATGAAATGTTTAATGAATGACTAACTTTAGGACAGATTCATTATCTGTATCCAAACGTGAGTGACAGCTCACGAGTGAAGCCATCTTGGAACCAAACATGTAGTGACTTTCAAGAAGAGAAAAGGGATGCCCGTATTATCGCTTGATTAGTCCAGAGATCACTGCTACACATGAGAACCCATTGCTAGCGGTTCAATATAATTATATGGAAAAAATCTGTGCTGGACATTATGTTAAGGAATCTTCGCTAGACGAGATTAGGTCTAGAAGCCATCTTGGATATTGTTTATAATCTGACGTGCTTTGTCAGTAAAATCAGTTGATATATATATATATGGGCAATACTGAGTGCTTGGCTACTGACAGTCCATTATACTATTATTCTACATGAGTGCCCATGTAACATAACATTGCAAGACCATTTATCCACTGTACCATGATGTATTATGCCAACCTGTGATTTGTCACTATCTGTGCTGTCGAGTGTGTACGTCCAATTAAACTTTAGTAAAGGTACACAGTCGTTGGTGTCGATGACTTCCAGCCATACATGAGTGTGAGAAAAGAACATTTGTCAACACCACGAACTCTTCCTATCATTCGCACATTATACACTCTATCTATGTCTACACACCACTGCGTAGGTCAAGTTGACATTCCATACTCGAACCACGAGCAACACAACAACACAGTATTTAACTCTGGTGATGTTCGAGCGAGCTTCAGATTTCTCAGCATGTCTCTTGCTCAGGGGAAGGGTCTTGTATTAAGAGTTTATCAACTGATGATGATGATGTCTGCTTCCATCCACTTATATTTATCATTTGGTGAACATCATTAAAGAGAAAAAGATTCTTATCAACTGGTGGACCAGCTTTCTGGGTTTGACCTCGCAGAAGTTCAGAAGTCAACAGATTACCGATACCAGACCGTTTCCTGTGGCTGATACGACACACTTGCAGTATTGGTTTGCTCTTTGTCAACACTTCGTCACGTGACCTGTCAAGTGAATGCAGTATGTAGGTCAGCGTTGTTGACATTTTTACATTAGACATTACAGAGTTTCACAGAACAGTTGGATCAATTCTTGTCAATGTTAACAGGAAGACAGTATTATTGAACTAAGAAGTCCTATTTTCATCGATGGATCTTCTTGTTTTCTATATATGAACTTTAATATTTAAGGCCAGAATATATATTTCAATAAAGTGGCAGTTTATTTATTTTACAAGAATAACTTTGCCATTACTGTAAAACTGAGCCTATTTTGCAACACATTACACACATGATATATGTATTTATGATATGTTACATGTTATTTGTTTGTATAGTATGTTAGTTTATATGTCAGCGGGTTGTGTTTAAGGTTGGGCGGCGTCCTCACAACAGAATATCCCACGTCATAGAGGGTCCGTTGTGGGCGTTTTCTATAGGTGCAATTTTCTTGATTGAAAATTTGCTTGCGACAACTGTTGCTTTTGTGTTAGCTGTGAAGTCTGTAATTATTGTTATTTTTGTAATATTTCTTTGTTCTTTAGTTTTGTTTTGAATTGTTTGTAATTTGTTGGTCTACCCTTTTCTATCTTTCAGTTCTATTCACAATTTATATTCATATACTGTGACGTCATTTGTGTTGTTATTCTTTGCAGATTCAGTGATTATTTTCATTGATTTCCCTATTTGATTTATTTTGATTTCTGCAAACGTTTTCTTATTGTCAGTCCTATTTGTACTTTATGTATTCTGTTGGTTGACATATGTTTTATATAGGTATATTTCATAAGACACAATTGCCTGTGCACTGCACTTGGATTATGGTATAAACCAGTACCTGATTATTATTACTGTTATACAAGACCTTATTAAGGCTTGTGACCCACAGATATTGGGATAGTGTACTGATTAATCAAGTCATTTAGAACTTGTGGTATTATTATTGTTTCAGGTGATTAGTATTATTGTTAGACACCATGTCTACATTAGAATACTTCATTATACAAGGGAAAGCCCTTGATAAGACTGGTCAACAATTAGAAGAATGGGAAGTTGCTCAATATGACAAAGCATTAGCTGCAGAAGAGAGAAAAGCTGCTGCAGAAGAGAGAAAAGCTCTGGCTGAAGAGAAAAGATTAGAAAGAGAAGCTGAGGCTGCTGCTGAACAAAAGAAATTGCAGATGCAGGTGGAGCAAAGGAGATTTGAAGCTGAACAAAAAAAAGATTAGAAAGAGAAGCTGAGGCTGCTGCTGAACAAAAAAGATTAGACAGGGAAGCTGAACAAAAAAGATTAGACAGTGAAGCTGAACAAAAAAGATTAGACAGGGAAGCTGAACAAAAAAGATTAGACAGAGAGGCTGAAGAAAAAAAAGCAATAAGAGAACATGAATTTGAGTTGGAGAAATTGAGATTGACAAGTATGAGTAATGTTAATCAGGCATCTAGTGGTAATGGTAAACCTTCTACTTACAAGGTTAAGGTTCCACCGTTCAATCAGTCCAGTGACGATATTACATTCTGGCTGGATAGTTTTGAACGTTCTTGTCGTACACATAATGTGGATAAATCACAATACGCTAATCAATTAGCAGAAAACTTGAAAGGTGAATCTTTGACTAGATTATGCCTTGTAGGAGAAGCAGATAAGGATAATTATGATGTCATTAGGGCGGCTTTGATAAAAAAATACCAGCTAAGTGAGGAAGGCTATCGCCTTTTGTTTAAGACGATGGTGCCTGAGACAGGGGTAGAATTCTCAGAATTCACTGCAAAGGCACGTCTCACAGTTGATCGTTGGATTGAGCTTTCCAAAACAGAAAAAAACGTATGAAGGACTTATGGATTTGTTGCTCAGAGATAAGATTATGTCATGTGTTAACAAACCATTCCTGGAATTTATACATGAGCGTAAACCCAAATCTCTAAAGGAAATGGAAGAATATTGTTCCCAATATGTCACTGCACACCCCGACGTGACTTTTGGCAACACTAAGATTAAGGAGGGTATGCCAGTTGCTTCAGCAACACCATACAATCCCAATTATTCACACAGATTTCAGGGACCTCAAAACAGATTTGATAAAAAAGGTAACCATAATAGTTATCAAAACCAAGGTAACCAATCATTTCAGGGTTCTTCTTCAAAGAACTGGAGACGAGCTGATAGCTCTCGACACAGGGGTGGTCATAATTATAGGAATTTCCGTAGAGGAAGTAATTATAGAAACTATCAGGGTTATCCGTCTTGGAGTCAACAAGATCATAATTACAGAGATACTCATTATAATGAATATGATAATGGTAACCAAGGGAACTATGACTCAAACCCAAATAGGGGTTACAATAGAGGTAACAATAACTACAGAGGTGATAATAACCGAGGTAGATCTCAAAACAAAAGACATAAACCACATTTTCAGGCAAACTCTGCACAACAAGAGTCCCATGAAGCCTATAAACAGAGTAAAGATAATAATGATGCTAGTAATATGGCATGTGCCGCTTTTGATTTTGGGAGAGCATCTCAGTGCCCCCAATGCAAAACATTATTTGAGCCAACCACAGTGTCTACTTTAAGCTGTGGCCATCCTCTTCCTGCTCTTCCGGCATCAGTCGCGCATGATGGAAGAGGTTCTCTTGTCTTACATAAGGGTTTAGTGAATAACAATCCAGTCTCTGTGCTATTTGATTCTGGATGCACCACAATTGGTGTTAGGCAGTCACTCGTAGATCCTTCCCGTGCCACTGGACAAGTAGTCAAATGTGTAACATTTGGCGGCACATTAGAGAAATACTCTACTGCTATCATTAGGATTGCTACTCCTTTCTTTACAGGAGATGTACACGCATGTCTTCTCCCGAACTCGATCGCTGACCTCATCATCGGTCGCATTCATGGAGTCAAAGAATGCACTCCGCAACAAATTTCCGCGTGGGAAAGGCAAAACATGCAGATTGCTAACGCTGTAGTCACTAGAGCTCAGGCTCTTAATATGCCTCAAACTTCATCTACTGAAGATAATGAAGTGCATAACCAAGATGATCCCTTGGTAATTTCTCGTGACTCGTTTATAAAACAGCAAGAAGATGATCCCACTCTGAAGAAATTCTTCATTCTTGCAACTAAAGGTGATCCGAATAAAGACACAAGTCGTAAATCGTGGATTACAAAGAAGAATGGCGTACTTGTACGTATGGTTCAAGACTCCATTACGTCAAGTCATTCTCAAATCCTGGTTCCCAAGAATTTGAGAGTTAAAATTTTGCAGCACGCTCACGACTCTCAGTGTGCTGGACACATGGGTTTTTCCCGTACTAAGTCAAGAGTCCTTGCGGCTTTCTTTTGGCCATTGGTAAACAAGGACATACGGATTTATTGTCGATCTTGTAAAGTATGTCAGGAAGTTAAATCCAAAGGTCCACGGCATGCTGCACCCATTCAGGCGGCGGACATTCCTATTCGGCCGTTTCAAAAAATGGCCATAGACATTATTGGTCCATTTAAGATCAAGTCTGCCAGAGGACATCAGTTTATCTTGACATGTGTTGATATGTGCACACGTTGGCCAGAGGCTATTCCTCTGAAGAGCATTACTACTGCTGATATTGCAGATGCTCTTTGGCTTATATTTTCTCGTTTGGGTTTCCCCGGAGAGATATTGTCAGACCATGGCACCCAACTAATATCAGATACCATGTCTCAAGTAATGTCTACTCTGCAGATAGATAGATCTTTAAGTAGTATCTACCATCCAATGTCTAATGGTATGGTCGAACGCCTTAATAGAACACTTAAAAACTTACTAGGGAAGATAACTGAGGATCATCCTCAAGACTGGGACAGAGTTTTACCTGCGGCCCTCTTCGCTTACAGAGAGGTACCCAATGAACATACAGGATTTTCTCCCTTTGAACTCGTCTTTGGCGCGCGTCCGCGCGGCCCTATGTCGTTGCTTCACGATCTCATAACATCTGACAATATTGACGATGACACAAAGTCATCCTACGAATATGTCATCGCGTTGAGACAAAAGATTATCGAAGCATGCAAATTAGCAACTTCTTCTTCTGAATTTGCGAAACAGAAGGCAAGGCAATTTGCCAATAAGAAGAGATGCTTACGACAACTTTGTCCTGGTGACAAAGCATTTGTATTACTACCTTGTAGGGAAAACAGACTACTTATTTCTTGGAAAGGTCCGTACGATATAATATCGAAAATTTCCGATGTCGACTATATTGTCGATATTGATGGGAAGCATAAAACCTTCCACATCAATATGCTTACTGAATTCCATGAACGTCCGGATTATTTGCAACCCATTTTCCAAGCAACGGACAATTCTCCAGTACAACATGGTCATTACTCATCACTGTCCGTGATACAGGATGAGGAAACAAGTTTTTCAGATGTAAATCTTCCTCTTCCAATGATCCCACTTCATTCTAGTGAATCATGGAAGAACGTTACTGTCTCTCCTGATTTGTCTCTAGGAGAACAGCGACAAGTTTCAACTATGTTGCAAACATTTCAGGATGTACTCACTGACATCCCTGGACAAACGAATGTCATTGAACATGACATTGTTCTAACTGACCATACTCCTATTAGGGTTAGACCTTATCCTATACCTATACATTTTCAAGCACAGGTCGAGAAAGAGTTGGATGAGATGATAGATTTGAAAATAATCGAACCATCCACCTCTGCATATTCTTCGCCGATGGTTATTGTGCGTAAAAAAGACAATAACATACGTCTTTGCGTTGACTATCGAAAATTGAATCAAGTAACGAAGTTCGATGCCGAACCTATGCCTTTACTGGAAGAGCTACTTACTCGACTCTCCAAATCTCATTTTTTCACTAAACTTGATTTGTCTAAAGGATATTGGCAAGTTCCTTTATCTGAACGCGCCAAACCTCTCACGGCTTTTTCAACACCTAGAGGTTTGTTCCAATGGAATTTTATGCCTTTCGGTCTTATGAACGCACCAGCTACATTCGTACGCATGATGCGCCGAATCCTATCTTATCGGTCAGATGTCATTGCATATCTTGACGACATCTGTCTTTTCAGCGATACTTGGGAAGATCACTATTCAGGGTTAGATGAATTGCTGTCTACTTTGCGCGAGCACAACCTGACAGCGAAACCCTCTAAAGCCTATATTGGTTTTAGCGAAATTTCTTTCCTAGGCCACCGAGTTGGTCATGGTTTCCTAAAGACAGAGGACCATAATACTAGTAAGATACTTAACATCTCAATCCCTAAGACTAAAAAACAGGTGAGAAGTCTGTTAGGTCTTATTCAATTTTATGGCAGATTCATTCAGAATCTATCCTCTATCATGGCACCTCTTTCAACACTTCTAAAGAAAGGTTCGCCTAATGTGGTCCACTGGTCTCAGGAATGCCAATGCTCTCTGGATAAGATTAAAACATTGTTTTCAACACCACCTATTTTAGTGCTACCCACTAAAGATAAAACATTCGTTCTTCGTAGTGACGCTTCATCCACTGGGATTGGAGCGGCACTAATGCAAGAGTACTCTGGAACTCTGCATCCTGTAATGTATATTTCCAGAAAACTTAATGCGGCAGAAAGGAATTATTCGGTTTTAGACCGTGAGCTATTAGCTATGGTTTGGTCGATCCTCAAACTACAGAGATTCCTTCTGGGCGCACATTTCATAGTAGAAACCGACCAAAAAGCTCTTACTGCTATACAGAGTAAGAATTTAAAGAGCTCGAGGTCTACTCGATATGCAATTGCTCTTCAACCTTTTCATTTCTCTGTGCGAGCTATTCGTGGATCAGATAATGTGATGGCAGACATTCTGTCAAGATGCCCACATGATTCCACATAACTATTAGGGCTTAGACTTCTTGATATGTCTAGTTCTATAGTAGTTCCTTTTCTATATCATGATAGATACAAATTTGTAATTTAATAATATAATGATTGTATCACTACATAGCGGTTCATTGATGTTTATTCACCGCTGTGCTTTGATGATTTTTTCTTCATAAATCATAAATGTAAGATATCTAATACGAAATGATGGTATGAATTTTTTAGGCATCGTGTAATTGCCAGAATTGTATTATACTTTGATGACACCTTCCTGGAAAAATATACTTATAGAGAAATAATTTCTCTCAGTTTATGAGACACATTCTCACCAGTCGCTCCATAAGTCGACTTAGCCTCATATTAGGCGTTATATGTATTCCTGATATTTTCATCTGCGCATTATTCATGCGTTGTGAGCCTATTGTACGTTGCTCCTAGATGTATTTCAAAAAGAAAAAAAAAATGTTCCATTTTTTTTTCCCGGGAGGTGTGGTAAGACTGTTACGTGCAGTCTTTGATATCTTACAATATTATACATTGGTATACTTGTTATGTTCGCAAATATTTTGTAAACAAAATAGATATTTTTTTAGTGCTTAAGGGAAAGTCATTATTGAGTTACTTCCCTTGAAAGTTGTGCCGTCTCTTTCGATCGAACTCCGCGGATGAATCCAGTTTTACTGCGATTTATTCTTTGTTTGGGTAGTAATAGATTGTTCTTGCTTCAGAATATCTATGGCCTGAATTTATGTGTATTGTTTGTCTGTGTAGGACGAGTCTGTCTTATATCTGTATATCTTTACATATCTAAGTCGAACTATATGTTCTGTTGTCTCTAGAGAGGTCAAAGGCTGTTCGGCGGATGTGTCGCGAGAGAGGTGTGTTTTGGCTTCGCCCTGATGATGGGCTGTGTTTTTTCTATGTCGGCTTGATGCCGGGAAAAAAGTGATCTCAGTGGTTTTTGGGGAAAGTGATAGTCGTCTAGACCTATCGTGTATGCTTTACCCCAGTGTTCATTCTTATTGCCAAGGAATGGCAAAATCATATTTCTGAAAACCAAGGTAATAAAGATACTCTTTTGAACTCTCGTACGAAGCCACCGTTTTTCAGTAGGGATGATTTGTACGTCTGAGAGGATACATCTAACTAGATGAAAAAAACTATTCTGATTCCTAGCAGCACTATATCCTGTAGAATGCAGTCAATTGTTCATGATCAAATCTACAGAGCAATGAAATGTTTAATGAATGACTAACTTTAGGACAGATTCATTATCTGTATCCAAACGTGAGTGACAGCTCACGAGTGAAGCCATCTTGGAACCAAACATGTAGTGACTTTCAAGAAGAGAAAAGGGATGCCCGTATTATCGCTTGATTAGTCCAGAGATCACTGCTACACATGAGAACCCATTGCTAGCGGTTCAATATAATTATATGGAAAAATCTGTGCTGGACATTATGTTAAGGAATCTTCGCTAGACGAGATTAGGTCTAGAAGCCATCTTGGATATTGTTTATAATCTGACGTGCTTTGTCAGTAAACTCAGTTGATATATATATATGGGCAATACTGAGTGCTTGGCTACTGACAGTCCATTATACTATTATTCTACATGAGTGCCCATGTAACATAACATTGCAAGACCATTTATCCACTGTACCATGATGTATTATGCCAACCTGTGATTTGTCACTATCTGTGCTGTCGAGTGTGTACGTCCAATTAAACTTTAGTAAAGGTACACAGTCGTTGGTGTCGATGACTTCCAGCCATACATGAATGTGAGAAAAGAACATTTGTCAACACCACGAACTCTTCCTATCATTCGCAAATTATACACTCCATCTATGTCTACACACCACTGCGTAGGTCAAGTTGACATTCCATACTCGAACCACGAGCAACACAACAACACAGTATTTAACTCTGGTGATGTTCGAGCGAGCTTCAGATTTCTCAGCATGTCTCTTGCTCAGGGCAAGGGTCTTGTATTAAGAGTTTATCAACTGATGACGATGATGTCTGCTTCCATCCACTTATATTTATCATTTGGTGGACATCATTAAAGAGAAAAAGATTCTTATCACTGAGATTTGTCACTATCTGTGCTGTCGAGTGTGTACGTCCAATTAAACTGTAGCAAAGGTACACATTCGTTGGTGTCGATGACTTCCAGCCATACATGAGTGTGAGAAAAAGACCATTTGTCAACACCACGAACTCTTCTTATCATTCGCATATTAGACTCTCAATCTATGTCTACACACCACTGCGTAGGTCGAGTTGACATTCCATACTCTAACCACAAGCAACACAACAACACAGCATGTAGCTCTGGTGATGTTCTAGTGAGCTTATATTTATCAACTAATGATGATGAGCAAAGAAAATAGAGTTATCAACGGGATCTTATCATCCAAACTGGAGAAAGATTCACCCGAGATACATACAGATTAACCAAATAAAACATCCAGTGAAAATTAAAAACATACCAGATTAGACAATAGCATATTTTAGATTTAAAAAAAAAACCATTATGAACTATAACTACAAAAGGAAAATACCTACTAGAGATAATATAGTATAAAATAAATACAAATAAAAACATATTACAACAAAGGAAACACGTCCTGATATAACCAACAACTCCATGTACATGGTAGATGGTTGAAAGGGGCGTGCTACAAAAAAAAGTAGCAAACGCATTAAAAAAAAAGTGAAAGAACACACACGAACTGAAAGAACGCAGAGGACAAAAGGAAAGAGCTAGTCACGTATTCCTTCATCATTGAGTATTTGTGCTGGCCTGCCTTTGCCAGATGTAGTCCTGTTAGTTATTTCCGAAAAAGACCAGAGGGTGAGTAGGGCTACTGTACCTATTTTGTTAATGCATAATAAATGTAAATATGTCACTTCATTGAACAATCAGGCGGTGAAACGATCCTGAACTAATTTCTGAACTATCCTTGTCCTGTTTTAATGTGTTTATATGAATGTCTCCTGCTCTATGATTATCCTATCAGGTTATATCATTGCTTATAACTTCAACATAGAACTATGTAACGATGGGCAACAGTACAGTCGCCATTGTTATGAACGTAATAATCTGACTGACAGCCAATGGTTCTCAAGGTTGAGACATGGAACACACTCATATAGATGTAATGCTCAAGTAGCAACCATGTAAATAAGTGGTTCTTAAGCCCTGGCCGCAAGGACACCCCTACAGGTTACGGCAGCATGGGAGACTATATCCCAGTGGTTCTCAACCCATTGGTACCAATGACCCCAAATTTATTTGACTGCTCTATGGGCACAAAGTAGGCCAGGGGTTCTCAGACTTTTGATAACCATAAGCAATATATGTCAGAATCATTCTGCTTGGATGGAAAGATAGCAGATGGAAGAATGGACTATGTAACGTAATGTGATGTAAATAAATGATGTAATATAATGTACTGTAATCATATCCTTTGAATTTATTGTTGGCAAGTAGACATCTGTACAACTAACAATGTAACCAGAAACACATGTGCGCATTCATACACATGCATTACTGATGACACGGAACAACAATACATTAGGCTAGGGGAACTCTTGGAAAGAGGCTAGCCACAGTCTTTGTGTTGTTTTCAGGTTTCGGTCATACATATAGACATAAGCCAGAAGTGAGAACCCAAGTGTGATCCTGCATAGCGACACGGAGTACTACAGCTGGTCTTCCTGGTTTTGCTGGTATCCCTACTACATGGGAAGATCAGCCGAGTCTATAGTCGTGTGGAGCTCACCAACATTGTCAACCATCATTTAAGGAGCACTCAGTTAAGTGCAGAAACAGAACATTCGATCAATTTATGTGTGAAGAGTCAAGTCATATGAAGAAAAAGACTGGTTAACGTTTTTTGTCAGAAAAGCAGAGACACTGTAATTCAGTTAAAGTAAACACTATAATATCACTGTGATTTCTCTGGATATTGTGTAATTATAAAATCCCTATTCATATTGCATCTCTATCAGGTCCAAGAACAAAAGAAAAGAGAATCAGTATAAATAAATTGATTTTAATTGTAACTTGGATTTTGTTAATTTCATAAAGTTACTATTGAGTTCAATTTGAATTTCATTGTTATTTAAAGCATAAGATAGTTATGACGAGAAGACACTCTAGGCTCTTGATCTTCTTATTACCACCGGACCAGGGGTCTTTACTGTCTGACTATCCTTTGTGCTATTATTCACCAGTGCTCATTTCTGAGACTGGGGTATATCGTGGAGTTTATTATTCTTTATTGAACTATCATCGACTGTCATCAAGACAACAACCACTATAATACCATCTCGTTACAGTGATGAAGAATCCAGCACTATATATATATATATATATATATATATATATATATATATATATATATATATATATATATATATATATATATACAAAGTAATCACCTCTTCTTGAAGTGAAGCATTTCTGTCTGAATGTTCGCAGAACCTAGACGAATCCAGGCTGTCTTTACTTTAGCATTAATGTATACTGTATGTAAAGTAAATTGAACAGTATTCATTAACTTGCCGTAGACCTGCGGACTACCAACAATGTAACTCTTTGGAATGTCCAGTGTCAGCTATCTTCGAAAAATGCTGGGTCTGGTTGATGATTACATTTGTGCAATATGTTTTGCCAACTTCACATGAGTACTAACGTTACAACTATTGAGTAAATGCAGAATACAGATCTGCCTTAAATTAGTATATGTTAAATTAAACCTCCTTCAACTTCGTGAAAGTTCGTTTTAAAGATGTTGATCACAAGTACACTGCGTTTCAAAAGCCCTTTAAGATTTAACCATTTAATTGGAATAATTATCAATATTCAGAAATCGATAACTCTAACTAGGAGAATAAAGGAGAATTGTGGGTTTTTTGTCATTGTTCTGTGTTGACATTGCATACTGGTAGCTTGTATATCCTTGAACACATTCTGAGAAAATAAAATTATGATTCAATCAACAACGTGTAGACTTGAGGGAAAACGAGATTGAGGAAACAAAGAGAGGATACGAGAGACTGACAGCACTAAGTGGGTGGTAGTTACAAATAAAACATCCTGGTAGCACTAGAGATAGCGGGTTGTAAAGTTCAGTAACACTCAGTAATCAAAGTTTGATAACAGCTTTTTGTTCTTTACCAGGTTACAGTCTTTATTAGTGATCGTCATTACAACACCTGGGGATCCACAAGTACAATTACTGCCAACACTGCTAGACTGTGCAGAGTTATTGGTCCTTGCTAGTTTTGCTGAATTAGTCAGACAATACCGGGGGACTTGTCACATCATTGAGTCATCGTGACAAAGAAGAACAGGCTAAAAATACAGACTATCTTTTATCAACCAAGGTATGATTTGCTCATTATATTGTTACATCATTTCTAAATTTAAAAAAAATAAAAACAACTTCGCCATTGGTAGTTTCAGTCACGTGTACGCTCTCAGATTTGACATTCTTGAGGTTGCAGTTACCTTGCTGTCAGGGCTTGCCTCCCCTTTGCTTTGCAGCAGAAGTGTAACTGTGGCCTAAACCTAGAGTATCTAATGCGGGTCTTCAAAGGTGTCTACCATCGCACAAGATAACTCTTGGCAGAGTTGTAGATATAATGATAATGACGCCTCTAACACGAGGCAATATCACAAGATATTCATAAATCAAGAACAATACTGCATGAGGCCGAGCACGTTAACTTTAGTATCTAACCCGAAGCCTTTTGTAAAGATGTATGTGTATTTAATGATTTAGCTCGTTCAAGCCCCCAGCTGATTTGATTCATCGAGATTCCTCTTTTTATCGTTATTGTTCTTATTGGCATTGAGGATGTAGATAGACCTATATATATAATAATAAAATCAGGAGTAACACTTGTGCCCTTTGCTCTGTAATAAATAACTCAACTATGAATTTGTCAAAGTCAACATATAAAAATTTAATGATCAATTCCTTTAACACTGGTACGCTGGTGATTTCTAAAAAAAAATTTAGTTGCATCATGGAAAAATCTTTTGGCTTGGTGGATCTAACTCAAATTTTTCCCTTGGGCTTGGCCTGTTAAAATGGGAACTCGCTAAAATGCTAAAGTGTCAATGCTACTTCTCTGACGATTCGTCTATGTGGCGAACGGCACGTTTCCAGGTCAGTCAGGAAGTAACTTCTCCTGGTCAAAGCAAAAATCTTCAATGGTCGATCTCAACCTTTGAACCACAGACAAGTAGTATAGCAATTGGTCTCTCCGGGTCGTACCGCAAGTAGTTGGGTCGCCTTGTACTGGGACCACAAATTTTAGAGGGAATAAAGGAACTAATTCCTCTGCTAAATATATGTTTTCTTTATGGTAATCAGACGCATTTTTCCGCTGTCTGTCAGCCGCTTATTTTCTCAGATTGTTTACTCTCCCTGAGCGTATATTATATCACTCAGGGCATGTGTTGAAAAATCACCAGTATGTTAGTTAAGTGACAATTTTGTGACTGGACATAGGCAATGGCTTGAGCCTGAAGGAACAGGTTAAGTTTACATATTTTCACAAAATGATAATTGTTAAGTCTCATTTCAGTCCTGTTTTGGTCTAGGCGAGTTTAACATTAAAATACTTGTATGCACAGGCCGAATTGTTGGTTAGCTCCCTTGAGTAGCTGTTAGTGTGTTTTAAAAACTATATGGCTACGAACCTTCGTGAATGTTCTAGATACAGAATGGCCTAGAACGTGGGTGAACGAAATTCATCGCAAGCGCTGAAATCGCGCTGAGATGAATTTGTACTGAGCGGGTTTTTTGAGCGGGGGAATTTTTCGAGTCAGTCGAGAGGCGGAGATAGCTCTGAGTAGGGGTTGACGTTTTATCGTCAGTGTGTCCCCGAATATATTATATTGAGTGGTGAAAGGATATTTGAGATTTCCTAAGTATTTCCTAAAAGCCATGGATATGAGGCTTAGTTTTTGTGTACCGCAGAACATATGTTATTGGTGAATTTTCAGGCCATGGATAGGCCAGTATATATGCATAACTTCGATAGGGATATTTTTGAAGTTTCGACAGAGTATTACTGGGAATGTGTTTTCTCCCATGAGTTGTATTAACCCAAGCCTTGGGGTATATTGATTCAGACGATATAGTTATTATCGTATACTGCGACATATGCAGTTCCCCTTTAATATGGATAATTTGATCATGATGTTTATGATGGTGAGCTGCCGTACTTATGCAGCCGTTGTGCCTGGATATTTTATATTATGCACTTAACTACCTATGGATTTGATGTTTACCTGAGGTGTCATAATGGATCGTGAACTGTAACCTTTGCTAATCTGTGACAGTGTACTGTTAGTGATGTCCTTGTAACTTTTTAGTAATAAATGATGTGGGACGTTCTTTGGAGTTACCCCAGTTCCTGACTTCTACATGTGCTTTGATATGTGTAAGTTTGATTGACTTGATCTTGTCATGCACGGCATTCGTGTTCATTGACATCTACACACCCACATACCTTTGGTCGGCCACCTGTAAGCCCGACATATGCTGTTTGCCTTTAACAGTGGATGATGTCTACAAAAAGTACTTTATCAGTGGTGAGCCAGCATTTTGGGGTGTTACCAACTAATGAAGAATATCTTACAAGTCCATGATGTCAAACCAAGTCTACAGTGTAACCAGTCCAAGTTTCATCTAGAGAAGGAGTTGTCTATACAAGTTATCGACGTTAAGACTTGCAGTTTCCAGTCCTTTCTCTTGTGCGCCAACTACCGATTTCAGCACTTGATGTCTGGAGTTCCAGTATAGACCACCAGTGGATTTATGCAGACTGTTTTTACTATGTACATCTTTGCTGTTATTTCGGAGGCCAGGATTTTTTCCATTTGAAGATAAGTGGCTGTTTGTTTTTGTAAACTGTGCCTCTGTGTGGTTCATTAAGCCTTCCTCAAAACTTACACTATTGTATCCTTGTTTATATGTTATATGTGTCATATTTCAGCGGGCAGGTTGGGTGGAGACTTACGTAGGATATCCCACTTTACCGAGGGATTACGAAAGCGTTCTATAGGGACTGTTTTGTCTAAGTTCGTGTCGTAAAAGATCCCATGATATAATTCTGGACATACTCTGTTTACGCCGGATTCAGTCATCTTTATTATTGTTTAGCTGTGACGAAATGTCTTAGTGTTGTTTTCGTTATATTTTCCTCTGTTCTTTAGTTCTTTATTAAAATGTTTGTGAGTGTTTTTCTCCCCTTTCTATCGTTTATTTCTATACAAATTTTTTGTTTATATACTGTCTTGTCGTTTGTATTGTTACATTATTGGCAGCTATCATTGCAAGCTTTGCAATATTTTTTTCTTTATTTCTGCTTTCTTTCTTTAGTTGATTCCTGCGAACGTGGTCGTTTGTGCACTATATTTTGTGTTTGTCACTCTTGTCTGTACTGTTTATTTTGTCATGCACTGTCAATATTATAATGCACAGTAGATATATAGGTGATTAATTATATTATTAATAAGTAAGGTAATTATACAAGTTCTTGAGTAAGGACTTGTCACCCACGGAGTTGGGATAAAGTGAGTTTCTCAAATAACATATTTGCATAAGTTATCTATGTCATATAAGAGAGTATAATGGCTAGCTTAAATTATTTCATTACACAAGGGAAATCCCTTGGTATGACTACTGAGAAAGTAAAAGAATTCGCACTTGTCGAATATGCCAAGGCGCAGAAGTCAGAAGAAACGAAACAGAAATTAGAGATTGAAAAACTGAAATTGGAGGCTGAAGATAGAAAAATTCAAAAGCAAATGGAAGCTGAGAAACAGAAAATAGAAGCTGAAAATATGAGATTGCAGATGTAGGCAGATGAGAGAAAGTTTCAAATGGAAATTGAGAAACAGAAAGCTGAAAGAGAAGCTGAGAATAGAAAAATCCAAATGCAAATGGAGGCTGAAAAACAGAAATTAGAGGCTGAAGAGAGAAAAATGCAACAGCAAATGCAAATGGAGGAAATAAGCTTCAGATGCAAGCTGACGAAAACCAAAGACTCCACGAGCAAAAATTGGCAGATATGGAGCTGGAGAAAAGAAAGGTAGTGAATACTGGTAATACACAAAAAAGACAAATAATCAAACAACTTCTAATAAGGCAAATACTAAATCTTATGATATTAAATTGCCTGTCTTTAACCCTACCTGTGACGATATCTCATTCTATCTAAATAGATTTGAACTTCATGCGAATCTCATAAGATAGACAAGTCAGGATATTGTGAGCAACTTAGGAAGTTATTTAAGGGTGAAGCTTTAAATATTATAAGTATGTTGGAAGGTCCTGACATGAATAACTATAATGTTGTCAGAGCGGCCTTATTAAAAAATACCAACTGGATGAAGACGGTTATCGTCTACGATTTAAGACTCTGTTGCCAGAGACAAGGAAAGATTTTTCAGACTTTATATCAAATATTCGCCTTACGTTTTCACGTTGGGTTGAACTTTCGAAAACTGAACACACATATGAAGCCCTTGTGGACTTATTGCTGCGCGACAAAGTCATGTCGTCAGTTAGTAAGTCTTTTCTTTCCTTTCTACACGAGCGAAAGCCTCCAAGCCTGAAAGTTATGGAACAATGCTGTCGCCTTTATGTCACGGCTTATCCAAATGCAACAGTTAGCAATTCTAAAATCGAAGAAGGTTTACCCGTGGCTTCAGCAGTACCATATGGTCATAATTTGCGACGTAGATCTCAAAGTGCTGAACGCAATTTTGGTAGGAGAGATAATCGAAATTTTAGACAGAACCACTGGGGTCCATCACGTAGTGATTCTCCTTCTTCAAGAAATTGGAGACAATTTAATGGTCCTCAAAATTTTGGTCCCAATAATTATGGAAATTTTGGAAGAGGTAACTACAATAGAGGTTATCAACCTTTTAATGATTTTTCTCGGAGACAACAAAGCTCATCTTATAGAAATTTTGATCAAAAGGGAAATGGCAATCGCAACTATGCAAACTGGTGTTCAAATCAGAACAATAGTTTCAATAGAGAAATAGCAATGATTACAATAGGGATAATGGTCGCGATAGATCGCGATATGACAGTAGATCTACAAATAATAATAGATCGTACCGCCATGCTAACTCTGCTCAACAAGAGCCCCAAGTTGTTAATGATCAAAGTAACAATAATAATAGTGTTTCTAATACTGTTGCTTGCTCTGCTTTCGATTTCGAGAGAGCATCTCAGTGCCCGGAGTGCACAACTTTGTTCCAACCTACAGCTATAACTGCCTTGAGTTGCGGTCATCTTCTTCCGACTCCTCTTCCTGCCTTAGCTGCGCATGACGGAAGAGGGTCTCTTACTCTACATAAGCGGTTTGTGAATAATAATCCAGTCTCAGTTCTTTTTGATTCTGGATGCGCGACTGCTGGAATTAGACAATCTATAGTCCATCCATCTTGTGAAACAGGTAATATGGTGAAATGTGTGACATTCGGTGGGACAGTTGAGACTTTTCCGACTGCCATAGTCCACATTGCCACACCATTTTTCACTGGTTATATACACGCATGTTTGCTCAGAGCACCTATCGCCGACCTTACTGTCGGACAGATACATGGTATAAAGATGTGTACACCAGAACAAATTGCTGCTTGGGAACGGCAACATAACCTTACTGCCGCCACCTTAACGACTATGCCAAAATCTTTTCGCTAGGTAGATTCTGCTAATTTTGTGCAATCTTGCAGTATTGATGATACTATTGTTCATCATGCTAATTTTGGTGCTTCTTTTAACCCAGTTCGACATACCTCATACTCTAACTTTGACTCTTCTTTAAGTACTGTTATAAAGATGAACCTACAGTCTTGTCTGACACACACACTGACTTTATAGCTACGACTAAATCTACATCCAGTCACGTTGATTGCAACTTCTTTGCTGCAATGACTAGTGTTTTTTTTTTGCTACATGTACGGACTTACGGGTTAGTACATATCTATACCTTATGAGTTTCTTTGCCTTTCTTACTGGGCAGGTTAGCTCAGTATCATCGTCTTTTGCGACTTTTTGTCCTACTTACTGCTTTCCTTTTAAACTTCGATGTAGGTCCAAGTTTCCTACTGTCTGCTTTTACATCTTTATGGTATATTTCTTGCTTTTTTCTTTGTCCAGTACACAGGCTATGACTTCAGGTCAGCCTTGGAGAAGTAAGCCTTTATCTACTGCATTTCCTTTGTCTTGCGCAAAATCTCAGATTGTCACGCGTCATGACACTCTTAGTCATCATTACCATCTTTTAGATTTGCCTTTTGGCGTGGGTATCATGTGTATATTCACGACTTTTCTATACATCATTGCCCACATGATTCTACTTGACTCTCATTTTCTAGATTCCCTTTTAGATTTCGGGGTTATTTATATACCCACGATTTTGTCATATATTAACAAACTCCGGTAGAACACTTTAATGACCCTGTTTAACTCATATTTCTAAGTTAATTTGCACTACTTTCTCTGTTGCTCTTTAGAGTGTAACGGAGGAAGGTTTGATTATCCATACAGGGGCCAGAAGTTTACACAGCCACAGTTGGTAGGTTTATTGTAAAATTAGTTGTTGTATATCATAAAATCCTACCATGATCAAACTGAGATTTTCATTTGTATTTTTTTCACAGCGTATGCTTCCCTATAAGAGTCACAGCTCCTATATTGTAACTTTAAGCTGTCTACCGATAGTGTTATTGCAAGATGTGCTGTTCCAGTGTTAACCAGCCGGCAGTTTTTCGCCACTCCTTATGTTTTTATATCTTCATCCCCATAAGATGTTTCAAGACCACTACAGTTTTCCCTATTGTATGACTTTTGGAGGATGGTTGATAATATTATATATGTATATTAATATACTATAGTGTATTAGAGAGTAATGTATTTAGTTATGATGTAACTTCTTTATGATGGTTCATGTTTCATGATAATATGTTGGTTCATCTTTATGCACCATGGCATTGTTATATTGTTCGGGTCCTACTGCGTTTTGAAAGAATGAACTTATGATAATCGTAAGGATTATACTATTTATACGTAACGTATCATTGCGATACATTTGAGTGTTGTACAATTTTTTTTTGAAGACATAAGAGAATGTATTTTTTCTGTCATTGTAATATTTTTTTCATTACCCGGCGCTTGATTGTGCGTCAGGAATTTCTATGTGTAACGGTATTGTTAATTTTTATATTATCAGGGGTCCATTTTGCGTGCTCCATGAGCATGTTCACTTGGTTATCATGTACATTATGCTATTTTTTATTTATTTATTAGATGATAGCTACTTATTTGTTTTTGAAGTTGGATATGCATTGGTTTTTTGGATGTATGCTTGTGTACTATAATGTAGTTCATTTATACAATGCATTATTTCATGTAATTGTTTACCATGACGTATTTCTGCTTTCTTCATTCTTATGGCATTGCTTTTCTTCATTTCTACTCTTTCCTCTCGTATTCCATCTGGTCTTTGTTCACTTTTCACTTTTCTCTAAGGATGTCATAGCTAGTCTATACTTCTTATACTTCATATTTCTTTGAGGTTGTTGATCATCGTATGCTTATCTCATTATCCGTCCATACTTTACTTCTTCTGTACTTTACACTTACTCCTATCACTTTTGTTCATGACTTAACATTATATATTAATAGGTGTAGAGATTAGTATGCTATCGCTCTCAAATTTTTGTTTGAAATATTTTTTTCAAAAAAAAAGATCAAATCATTTTTTTCCCCGGGGGGTGGTGTAGACTGTTAAGTCTCATTTCAGTACTGTTTTGGTCTAGGGGAGTTTAACATTAAAATACTTGTATGTACAGGCCGAATTGTTCGTTAGCTCCCTTGAGTAGCTGTTAGGGTGTTTTAAAAACGATATGGTCACGAACCTTCGTGAACGTTCTGGATACAGAATGGCCTAGAACGTGGGTGAACGAAATTTATCCCAAGCGCTGAAATCGCGCTGAGATGAATTTGTACTGAGCGGGTTTTTTGAGCGGGGGAATTTTTCGAGTCAGTCTAGAGGCGGAGATAGCTCTGAGTAGGGGTTGACGTTTTATCGTGTGTCCCCGAATATATTATATTGAATGGTGAAAGGATATTTGAGATTTCCTAAGTATTTCCTAAAAGCCATGGATATGAGGCTTAGTTTTTGTGTACCGCAGAACATTGTTATCGTGAATGTCCCATAACTTCGAATATTTTTGAAGTTATAGAGTTGGGAATGTGTTTTTCTCCCATGAGTTGTATTAACGCAAGCCTTGGGGTATATTTGATATAGATTTCCTAAGTATTTCTCTTTAAATGGATAATTTTGCATGAACTTCATGATGGTGAGCTGCAGTACTTATGCAGCCGTTGTGCCTGGATGTTTTATATTATGCACTTAACTACCTATGGATTTGATGTTTACCTGAGGTGTCATAATGGATCGTGAACTGTAACCTTTGATTGACTTGATCTTGTCATGCACGGCATTCGCGTTCATTGACATCTACACACCCACATACCTTTGGTCGGCCACCTGTAAGCCCGACATATGCTGTTTGCCTTTAACAGTGGATGGTGTCTACAAAAAGTACTTTATCAATAATATACAATTATGCACAGGTTGATGTAATGATCACTCGCTTCCTATTTCATTAGGATTCTGGGATTACATCTGCTTTTGGGTCTTCGGTGAGAATAATCATGAAGCAATCAGCATCGCGTGCTGTGTGGCTCATCAATGTATCTTTTTTCACTTGTTGAGGTTGCCAGCTTCACATGAATCTTTAACACCACTAGCAAGTATAAACATGTAAACTTCAAAGTATAAAAATTATATACAACTCAACCTAGTAACTAGGAAAATCTTAGACTTCTTGCTCAGGTAAGTAGTCTTGACACTTGATATGGAAGCCTCAAACCCACGTCTGGGGTCATTATTCTATTGAAAATCTCTCTGCGATTTTGTACGTAAGTCCTGTATAGTCCGTGTGATAAAAGGTTTTGAAGTTAATAAAATTAAAGGTTAACAAGGTGAGGTCAAGCTATGTAAGTTCCCTGAGTAAGAGTGATGCTGATGTATTTCTCAGGGTCCCTATCCGCTACCTCTTTAGATCTCACCCAGTGTACATCAATCTCTGTTGGGTTATGTGGCTACGTGTCTAGGGTAATGTATTTTATATGATGGATGAATGATTTCAAACAGAACTTTAACTCAACAAAAAGTAAGGAAGTGAGACTGTTTGTAAAGTTTTGTTATATACATATGGATACATATATATTTAATTTAATTTCCTGTACCTCAATCTTTTGGGACAGGAATTTCAACTCAAGGAAAGGGTTATTTACAGTATATAAATAAATAAGATGGAACTCTGTTCAGGTCTTGTAACAAATGAAAAGGTCACTATACTAAGTACCCACTGTCTGATTTCAAGGCTTGACTTTAACACTAGTCTATTATGGGAGAGTCTGTTCTTTTCTTCCTTCCCCAGGAAAATTTTGTTATAGTTGTGGTTGGAATTGTGATGATCTATCAATAGCCCGTAGTAAGGGACTTAACTGGCAAGCCTATCTGATACTGTTAGCTCCTGAATATACAATGTCATCAACTGGTTGTGCTACCTGGATACAGATACGGCATGAGCTGCAAGGTATATGTTGAGCCTTCTCTGCCCACAATTTCTGTCTTTTCCAGGCTGGCTGCAACAACTTTTTCACCGGTAATACAACCCTGGAATAAGAAGGAAAATTTCCTCCCCTTTATAGCCTGTCTATAATAATTCCTCAATTAATCAATATTATCTTACCTGGGGTCAGCCATGTGTGCTGACCAAATTGCACAAGACTCTAAGTTTCCTTGACAATACTCAGTCCTGTGTTTTCATTTTTTCCCTATATGGCATCAAAGCCACTGCTCCTTAAGAATTGATTGTCTTCCATAGAATCAGCAGGGGTGTACAATATATATCTTGTGACCTGTTAATTACTTCTTTCAAACATTCTATGTATGGTTTCACAGGTTATTTGAACACTGTGTCACTCCAGAAGCCACTTTCAATTTATTTTCTCCTGGACGTACAGTCGCAAAATTTTATGGCAAATTTACAAACATATTTATTTTTCACTTCCCAGTAAGTCTGCTCTGAGGCACATTCCTACTTAGGTCGTCGTAACCTCTCCCAATTGGCAGTATCAAAATAAATGTGGCGGCACACACAACATGTAGCCTACATATCAATATATTACAAATAAACTTATTTGTCTTACCTCAAGTAACGAATAATAACACATATGCACAAGCTTGACTAGCAGTAAATAGGTTCTTAGACTGTTCTAACGTCCAGAAGGCAAAAGCTTGGTCACAAGGCTTTCCCACTGATCTCAAGTTGGCCGTGAATGTTAGTTTTTCAAATGGCGGTTCAAACTACAATGGCCTGATTTTTCAAGTAGTTGTAAATTTTATTACCCTACCCCTTAACCAATCAGAAGTCGAGTCAGAAAAATTAACTATTTGTGTACTATAAACTGGATCGATCATAAGTGTGTTCGTTCGTCTGACTAAACCTTATGTATTATATATCGCAGTTATTTATGGACCGATTTTAAATATCAAGAGTGATAATTAAACGGCCAACTGACCTCTATCGTTCTATCTAATCTTCCTTTGGTTATTCCTTAACAGTTTCATCTGGGTAATTTTTTTGTAATTAATTGTAGGTCTACCCTGATCTAAAATATCACTAACTTAAATTCTTCCAAGTCAATACAATTTTATTAAGTGGGAATCTTTAAGTTAATATATGAATCAATATCAGCGCTATAATTCAAGATATCCCTTTCATTCTAATTCCCTTTAGTTATTTAGAAATAAATTATTTAATTTTGGTCAAAAACACAGAATCAGCATTTTTGCCACTACAACCAAATTTGTTCTTGATTCTACAAAAACGAGGTACCAATTAGATTGGTTGTTAATGTTGACTACGTCCTTCGATAAATATTAGGGTGTGTGTGTGTGTATGGGGGTAGTAACTTTTAACCTGTGGTAGTAGAAAAATTCAAATTCTCTAGTTAAATTTTTAGCGGTAAATGGACTTTGCCCCTCAGACAATTTTCAAATATTGTAAAAGGCGACTAACTGGAACGTACTACTGACTACGACTTATGGCACATGGAACACAAGAAGTTTAAGTGGGAAAGAAAAGAAGCTGATGGAAGACATGAGGAAAGCAAATCTACAAATCCAGGCATTACCGGACACAAAGATAAAAAGGGACAAGGAGTTATAGATCTCGATGGCAACACGCTGCTCTAAAGTGGTGTCCCCACATCTGAAAGAGCTAAAGAGGGCGTGGGTTGTATTGTAGCAAGAAACCAAAAGAATAGTATCAAGGGATGGAACTTTGTCTCGGAACGCATAATTGTCGTAAATCTTAAAGAAGGAATTCTTCTAGCTATTTCAAAGGACAGTGGATGACTGCCTAGTTTAAAATATCATGCTCGGAGATTTCAATGCCTGAGTTGGAAATGACCATGCTAGATGGGGTGGAGTTATTGGAAGATATGAAGAAGATACACTCAATGACAATGGAAAGCAATATCTTAGATTCTGCACTGAGCAAAATCTGATCATTACAAACACAAATTTCCCCCATAAGCGCATACATGCATACACTAGATGTGAACCAACAAAGAATGAGAAATCAGTGACTGACAATGCCTTAGTTAGGAAGAACTCATTCAGGTATGTCCGAGATGCTATAGTCTGGAGGGACCAGAGATTGGAAATGATCACTACATGCTAACAATTAAAAGAACAACTGAAAGAGATGCTCAGCCTAGAAACTGCCTAATGTCACAGAACGTCTGGACATGCTCTTTTGTGTGATCTCTTACACCTGTAGCAACTACGGCAGTATCATTTCTTTTCTTCATTTTTCTCATCTATCGCTTTTATTTGGCAGAAATCATGCTTTTTCATTCCTTTTACTCTATATTCTGAATCCAGTAGGGTGAAGTCTCTAACACTCTGTACTCATACTGAAATATCGGCCACAGGACCATCTTTAATTTTCACATATTTGCTTTGAGCCGATCACAGACAGAACTGTAATAACTCCATGTAATTTGACCGATAACGACTGATAAGTTTTCACTTCATTCGTCTGGCCGCATTTGATAGAGACGGTCATCTCGATTGATCCCTTTGAACGCGACGGTCCGTCACTTGACGCCAGGTGGCTAGCGACTATCCCTATTATTGCACAAGACGGCAGATAATGAGGTAATCTCTTCTCATGCACGTTCTGTATCGAGATTACAGATAAACCTGTGTGAGTAGACATCTTGGCAAAAGACTTTACGCCAAGCAAACATGGTCAAATGTTGTTTGTGAGTCGTACACAGAATGCGACAGGAAGATATTACGTCTTATTATAAAGAGTTCACGCGTGGAAAAGTAAATTAATATTTTAAAACACACGAGGGATATTTATATTAAAACCCCTACCCCTCTAGTGCTAGAGATGTGATAGGTTTGAAGTGAGATGACGGAATATACAATGAATTCTATTGGAACATTTGGCGGAGACACAATCTGTAATTTGAACTGAGAATGAGATGTATAATCTAGCTGTAAACGACACGTAACAGTCCTAATTTTTTGAGGCCTCAAGCCTGGATTATGTACATTTGTGGTGAAGTAATTTTTCAAGTCTTCGGGCTGCATTTTCTGCATTGGGCAGAATTATTTTCAAGAAGGTGGTGTGGATAGGCTACAAGCCGGTTTTCTAAGTCTAAACCTGATCGCAGCACTGCATGTGTATTGTCATTCCCTGAGCCAGAGGTTGAAGCCAGGAGGAATTGTTTTTTCTTATAACAGATAAGTATATTTATTGTTACATACAGTGTATGGCTTGAAGAATCTCATTTGACAGGGTTCTTTTTTTATATGTTATATGTATATTTGTATTTACATGTTTGTGAGATAGGCGGATTGGTTGGCGAGGGAGCCATTAGTTCACAATACCAATCCAATCTTTCTTTGATCCGTAGCAGCCGACCGTCAAAGCTGTCAGTGGCCATCACGCCTAGTGGCGTCTTGTAGGGTAACAACAAATGTATTCCACTTTGCTCAACGGTGGCCATCCTTCGTACAGTGCCCCAACACTGGTTCATTCTTTGCATCTCAGCCTCTACAGTCCTCCGCCAAGTTGTTTTTGGTCGGCCTCTCTTTCGTTTTCCTTCAAGGGTCCATAGCATAGCTGTTTTTGTGATGGCATCGGGGTCTCTTCTGAGGACATGGCCAAAACATTTCCAGCGTCTGCCAGCTATGATGGTGTGCATGTCCTCTTGCTTGCTCCGAGTAAGCAGATCTTGGTTGGTGATGGTATTCAACCTAAGGATTCGGGGAATTTTTCTTAGACATGTTGTGTGAAAAGAGGACAATTTCGACATTTATTTCTCTGTACCTCTCCAGCATTCCGCACCATAGAGAAGCACAGAAAGCACACAGCTCTGATATAATCTTAATTTTGTGTTTGTGATGTATTGAGAGGACTTCCAGATGTTGTTTATGCTAAAAAAGGCGGTTCTTGCTTTGTTCATTCTGTTGTTGATGTCTTTGCTTGCCCCGCCGTCTAGTGTTACTATGCATCCTAGGTATGTGAAGGTGTCTGTCTGTACCAGTTGCTGATTCCTTACTGATATGTGCTCAGGGTTACTCACATTGAGCGTCATGACCTCTGACTTCTTTAAATTGATGTTCAAGCCCACCTGCTGGCTATACCTATTGAGTCTATCCGTTTTTTCCTGGATGTGTTGATGTGAATGTGTTAGTAGTGCAATGTCATCTGCATATTCCAGATCTTCCAATATAGAAAATGTAGTCCGTCTTATTCCCCTTGGACTGCCGTCTGTTATCTGGCGCATCACCCAGTCTATGACTGTCAAAAATAGATTAGTTGATTAGGGGCATCCCTGTTGTACTCCTGTCTTCACCTCAAAGGTTAGGTTGCTCTGCCCAACACTCCACGTAAAGTTGGAATAGAGGTTTTTTATGACTGACGCTATGCAGCTTGGAATTCCATAAGCCCTCAGTATTTTCCATAAACAATTTGAAGTATTATTGGACAATTTGAAGTAACAAAAATAGTGAATTATGGCTACCTTGGAATATTTTGTAAATATTGGAAAGGAATTTGGTTTGGAGGGTGAAGCTTTAAAAAAACCTATGCATCCAATGAGCTCAGAGATCATAGACAATTTGATAGAGAAGAGAATAAGAGAGTGGAAGAATTAGCTGAGAAGAAGAGAGTGGAAGAATTAGCTGAGAAGAAGAGAGATGAAGATTTAGCTGAGAAGAGAAGACAAGATGCATTAGCTCTTGAGGAAAAAAAATAGCACATACACATGCTCAAAGAATGGCAGAACTTGAGTTGGAAAACTTAAAAGTCCAACGTAAACAGGATAATCCAGCAGGTGAGGAGGCTGGAAAAAAGACCACGCCTCTACATTTAAGCTAAATTTGTCAAAATTCACTTCTAACATCGATGCCATTTCATACTTCTTAAATAGGCACTAGCCATGTTGCCAAGAGTTTAAGATTGATAGAGCTACTTTGCCTAGCAGGTTGATGAGTATGTTGGTGGGTGAGGCTCTTAATGCAGTCTGCACCATGGATGACCAGACTATAAATGATTATGATGCTGTGAAGGCGTTGCTACTAAAAATGTATCAACTAGATGAAAATGAGTACAGATTGAAACTGAAATCATTGTTGCCTGATTCAGCTAAAGATTTTGCGGAATTCATTTCTTCAATTAAGCTTTGCTTTTCTAGATGGGTTGATTTGTCAAAGATTGATAACACTTTTGAGGGGCTGGCTGGCTTAATTTTAAGAGACAGAGTGCTGTCTTCAGTCAGTTGTGACATTTATCCTTTTTGCAGGAGAGAAAGCCTGAGTTTTGGGCTGCGGTAGAAAATCTGGGACGACAGTACCAAGTTGCACATCCTGGAAGAAATCTTGGCAGAAATAACATAAAGGATTCATTGCCAGTGGCATCAGCCAGAACTATGATCTATAATCCACCTAGACAAAGGTCTTATAGCATGGTTAGAGATTGTCGATTAAATCGAGATAATAATACTGGATCTTTCAGAGGGAGGTATAATTTTAATAATAGGTCACAACAACCTCAAAGGAATTTATATTCATATGATGATGGCTATAATCAATCATCATTCAGACCTAACAAGGATTGGAATAGAGGTGGATATAATTACCAGTCAAACAGAGGCCAAATGTCATTTTATAGAAGCAATGACAATTATTACAATAATAGAAGTTCTCAACAGAACAATAACTTTCAAAGGTCTAGAAATCCCAAACGTTCCAATGCAGTTGTGCATCAAAGTGACAATAATACAGCCCAAAATAACAAAGGTGTCTCTCTTGCAAATGCATGTAGTGTGGACTTAGCCAATAGTACTAATTGTTTGGAATGTAACTCTTTGTTTCAGCCAGAGGGAGTTCCTTGGCTCCGGTGTGGACACCCTTTACCAGTGATGTCCTCTCATAATGGGACAAGATCAGTGGTATTCAATAAGGGTTTTGTAAACAACCAACGTGTTTCAGTGCTCAGGGACACTGGATCCGCCACTGTAGGGGTTTGAAGATCATTAGTGGACCCTTCTGATTACACAAGTGAAGACGTCTAGTGCATTACATTTGGGGGCACAGTGGAGTATTATCCGACTGCAGAAGCATTTTTAGATACCCCGTATTTTACAGGCAGGACTCGAGTATATCTGTTGTCAAGACCAGTCGCTTGGAACATTTTAGGAAATATCCCTGGGCTTCAGGAATGTACTAAGGATGATATTTTGAGATGGGAACAAAAACATGTACATACTGCCAGGGTTGATATTACCAGAGCACAGGCTCTTAGGCAGGTGCATGTACGGTCACATGAACAGAATCAGAGTATCACAGTATTGAGTAATGGTGATGGTAAAAATACAAAATTTCCTCCTCCCATCATTGAGGAATCCCTTGTTGATTTCCAAACTATTGAGGAATCATCAGATGTCTATTTTGACCCAGAGGAAATTTTCAGATGTATCGTTGCAAGGAATGAATGCACAAACGCTCAGTGGTGCATGCCAGGGCTCACAATTATCGTAACTTTTTGGTCAGCAATTGAAAGAAATCGCTCAAGGACTCTTTTGACAGTACTTACAGACATTGATCGGTTCACGCGGCACCTGATGATGACGAATGCTGATATCGCTGATTTCAAGTTGGATCTTTTTACCAAGCTCATTAGATTGATGTCTTGGACCTTCTGAACAGTTATCATCCTTAGTTAATGTGCATAAACACACTCATGTCTTGACAATTTCATAATAATGGGACATTTCGTTATTTTGAATGCAAAGTCTTATTTTGGTATTATTGAAACGGCGTCTCAAAATGAAGGGACCTAACTCAGGGATGCTTTGCATGGTCAAGGGGATGCAACAACTAGAATCATATCGTGCTTTTTGGTGAACACTGAACTTGTGTGCTTAAGGTTACATTATAATGCCACTTATAAGAGAATGTAGCAGAGGATCATGGACATGAACTTGGAATTTTACGGGTATATTATTACACTAGGGTGTATAATTCTATGACATTATTACTGTTAAGACAGTGCTTTAGGTAGCGGTTAATTAGTTTTAATTCACGGGATAACATTCGGTCTTTCACACATTCTTTACTAGACTTACACTAATTATTGAGTAAACATTTTGTACGTTCGCAATACTATTAGCAATTTGTACCATACATTAGTGTATTATTACATGATTGAACACACAACTTCGTTAGGTGCAAGATTACATTTGGTTTTATTTGCACCACATCACACTTTTTCTGACAAGTACTTAAGGTGTACACATAAATTTAATTTTTTAGCGTAAGATGTTGCATTCATTCATTTTACTAATGTGATTGTTTGCCGCATTTCATCTATTTACGTTGGTGCATATTTGTTTATTCTTTATTGCTGTGCATTTTTGGAGTTGATAATGAATTCATTAATTGACTACTGATACTGGACTGGACTGATAAGCGTTATTTGACGGTGTGAGGTATGAGAGTGCATGTATTGCTACCATCATTTTTTAATATGTTGAGTACTATTAGTTATGGCGACCTCACATTGCGGTTTAAAAGGGATTCTGTCTAAAGGAGACAATGGCTTTGGTATTAACCATCGTCCACACTGTTTGTGTTAAATTGCCTACCCTATGGCAGAAACCTGCTTGCTACACTAGTTCTTAGTTATAGTGAAATTTGATGTTATTTAGTTGTGGAGCTGCGTGCTGTCCTAAATAAAGTTGATTTCGAAGAGGAATTACTAGTTACTCAGGCCAAGTATATCACAGAATACCCGTCATAAGAGGAATTTCTCAGATGAAATTGATTTGAGAGCATATGCACCGAAATTGCTCGTGTTCATTCAAAAAGCCTGTGCAGGGAGATTGTGTATAACCTAATTTGGGGTAAGTTGTGAAAATTTCTTTTACTAATGGGAATTGGCATGTTTTTCTTGCTAAGTGGTTAAATATGAAGCTGGCAATCTCACCATACGATAATAGTATATTCATTAACCACAACAACAAGCGCTGGTGATTTCTTCTGGCTAGTCGTGCCGAAGCCAGATAAGAGGTGACCCCAGACTCCGACTGGAGCAATGATGAGTGATGATTACATCACATGTGCCTCAAGTATAGCATATCATTTTGTGAGATTTATGTAACTTGTTAATGTTAGTTCAGGCACAAATCATTGTTCGCGCTGTCCAAGCACATATTTTCCCAGTTAATACCCAGAAGAACTGTGGTGATTTTTATTCATCTTCTCTGAGTTACGTTGTGCGTACTCACAAGTTAAATTCTTCTGAGAGATTAACATTTGGTGGGTGGACAACGAGAAAAGTGCGTCTGTTAGGTTGCTCCAAACAAATGTACTTAGCAGAAGCATTGGTTTTTTTTTTCTATTTTGTCCAAAAGTTCGTGGTTACAAGCTATCGGACTGTAAGAAGTACTGAAGTTACTACGCCACTCATGTGATAACGAACGAACGAACGAACTTTATTTTCGAAGGGTTGAGAATTGGGCGCGCAGGCCCGTCTAACATTCTGCCCTTTCACTCTCATTAATCTTGCATACTATATCCTTTTATTCCCACATGTTACTTTAAGCATTAATTTAAAGGCATGCAACATTATAAAGTTAACATAACAGCATTCATTTACAGTATACAATCATAATAAAAAATGAGTAAGTTTTTTTTAAATAAACAAGATAGTGACTGATGAAAAATAATAATAATAAATATAAAATAAAATAATATAAACAAAACAATAAATAAATAAGTTCTGTATACCGACACTCACTTATGCGTTCAAAACGTCTAATATGTATTTTTGAATGTGTCATCAATCCTCAATACAAAAAATACAAAAAGACATTCTCGCTTACATCCATACATTCTTGGCGAAAATTGAAATAATAATAATAATAATAATAACACTTTCTTGCGCACTTCTGTAGCAGGAAAAGTCTTTCAGCAGTTTAAAAAAAAAAAAAAAAAAAAAAAAATTTAAAATTATATCTGCATGTACATCACCCATTTAAGCAAACGAAACCATTCACATCTCTAAAGTACAGTGGTATGCGGGTACATTCTCACATACATTACATTATATAATAGTATTACATGGATATAAAACAAATTATTCCCATTAAAAACGAGCGGAAGAGGAAAAGAAATGTTGACCTATGGATGAGATGTTGACAGGCAAATTATGTTTCTATGGGGGTAGATAATCAATGTTTAGGAAATGTTTGAAAAGTGCTTTGTTAAATGAATATTGTGTAGGTAGGCCTTTTAGGTGGTGTGGAAGGCTGTTCCATAAGTAGGCTCCAGAGTAGGCTAGACTCTTTTTGAACAGGTCGATCCTAGGTTTGGGCAGACGTAACTGATGTAATTGTAGTCCCTCTCTTCTACTGGTTTGAAACAATGATCGTAGGTACGGCGGGGCATTGTTTGATAGAATTGCATGAGTCAGCTTGGCTTTGTTGTAGAGAAGACGTTTTTTGAGGGACAGTATTGTGGGTTCTTTTCCTGTCCTTGTGTGTGATATCGTGCGATTATCGGTGATCAGACGTACACTAATCACCACAACAGCGTGACGAAAACCTAGGAGGCAAGACTCACTCATTCAAGCTAAGTGCTAACTAAAAGGCACCAGCAAAAAGGACATTTCAGTTAAACTTTAAGTATAAAGTTAAATTCCCACCTACGTCTCAATAAAGAGGACGTTATATCCATCAAAATTCCACTAATCTTTCCATATTTATTTTAACTATTTAAAGACTAATACACTATTAAATTTGTTACCTGTTGTTTTAAAACTAAACTTTAATAGTTGATTCAGTTTATATGTATGAATGCAAACGTATGAGCGAGAATAATATATATATATATATATATATATATATATATATATATATATATATATATATATATATATATATATATATATATATATAAACACAACTAAACATATATTTACAATAACAGAGCTATACCATTGTAGGAGGAATTCGCTGTATTAACTTAGCTGGGGGCTTGTACGGTCTAAAAACCATTGCTTAAAATCCTTCACAAAAGGCAACGGACCAGATATAATGCGTAAACAATTGTTCAGCCCAATGCAAAATTGTTCGTGACTTCTGGAAATATCTTGTGAATACTCCCTTCAGAGTAATCTTGCGCGCAGGTAGATACCTTGGAAGCCAATATTAGATACTCTTCAGTTTTGGTCAATGTTTTTCCACTACTGCAAAGCAGGGGAGGCAATCTGTGACACCTAACAACACGCAAGAAACTAAGTAAACGAACAGCAGAAATGAGCATTAAGACCTACAAAATGAGAGATTCAGAAGTTAAGACCAGATATCAGGGGCTTATTGCTACAGCAGTGAGAAACACAGAAGAACATGATGACCTGGAAACACTCTGGCGTAAATTCAAAGACATCATAAAAACAGCTGCAGTAGATGCATGGGTTGAAGTCCGAATTGTGAGGATAAGAAGGATGACACCTTGGTGGACAGAAGTTAAAGAGAAAAAAAGAGACAAGAAAAAAGCATGACAACAATACTTAGGAGCTAAAAACCATGTAAGAAAAACAAGCATCTACACATTGCTGCAGAGGAACCAAATTAGATGGACCGGACACGTTGTTAGCATGCCCGAAAAACTCCTCCCAAAGCAGTTGATGTACAGTGAACTCTCCATGGGTAAGCGAACAGTAGGGAGACAAAAGAAAAGCTTCAAAGACACACTGAAAGCATCGTTCAGCAGCTTCAAAAATGATGTCTCCTCCTGGGAGACTATCGCACTGGATCGCTCTGCCTGGCGGACAAGCATTACTCAATGCGCTTGCATGGCAGAACAAAATTTAGCTGATAAGGCAGAAGGCAAGCGTCTTGCAAGAAAGGTCAGAATGCACAGCAACACTATTACCGACTCTAACCATGTGTGACCCGTATGTGGCAGTGCCTGTAGTGCCAAAATAGGACTAATTAGCCACATGAGATCACGGCACAGATGTGTCACAACTCAAGTCTGAAGCTGTCTCCATCTTCGCTTGCGATGGGCAACTATTATTATTATTATTATTATATTAAAAAAAAAAACAGAGAAATATAGAGAATATACGATACTCAGAACAGAAGCAAAGAACTAGCAGCAGAACAGAAATCCTTTGAAAAATTTGGAGAAAAGATAGAAAAAGATGCGCAAGAAAATTAGAAATTGTTCTATAAGACCCTAAAGAACACGAGGAAGAAAACACAATGCCCTCTTAAATTTATAGAAAGGCAAATTGCTTACTGCACCAAAGGAAGTAATGGAAAGATGGAAAGAATATTTCTCAGAACTACTTGATTGTGAGCAAGTTCAAGCATCATAAATGATAACCACTAGCACAGAAGAGGAAACAGATGATGGTGAAGATGGCATAAAGATGGAGGAACTGAAAGCAGCACTGGGGAAAATCAAGATGGACAAAGCAGCAGAGCATGATCGTATAACACCAGAAATGGTTAAGAACATGGGAGCAGCAGGCCACATATTACTACTAAGGATCCTACAGGCAGCTTGGTGAAACAAGACCATACCAAAAGATTGGGAGATTGGCATCATAACACCCATTTTCAAAAATGGTAACAACTGACAATGTGTTAACTACATAAGCATATTTTCTCAGTGTCCCTGGTAAAATCTACTCAAGAATCCCGGAGCAGAGACTCAGACGCCTAGCTGGGCCACAAATGGATGAGGTCCAGTGTGGCTTCCGATCAAACCGAAGTACTCAAGACCTAATCTTCACACACAGACAGTTGAGTGAAAAGGCTCTTGAGTATAAGAGTGAGATCCATCTTTGCTTCTTAGATCTGGAAAAGGCATTTGACAAGATCCCATGGAGCAAACTCTGGGACTGTTTGGTAAGGAAGAACTTTCCAGCACTTCTGATTCATGCTATACAGAGCTTCTACAAGTCTTGCAGAAATTACGTGAGGACGGAAAACCATAAGTCAGATGTAAGACAAGGTGATGTCTTGTCAATTTATCTTTTCATACTCCTCATTGACAATGCCATCAACGCATGTAAGGAGAGGACAAAAAAAGTATTCAGTGGGGTACTGGAAGATGAGACAGATCTGTATTTCGGAGCTAGCATTTGCTGATGATGTGGCCCTGATGGCTAAATAAGAGGTACATCTGCAATCCAACCTGCAAGTCTGGAAGCAAGAGCTGGAGAAGAGAGGTATGGTCATAAGCAGCTCGAAAACAAAACCATGGTGATATCACGAGAGGAAAGAAGACATCAGATTAAGCTGGGAGAACAGGTCCTGGAGCAGGTCAACCACTTTAAATACCTCGGAGCTTTTTTAGATAGCAAGGAAAGTGTTGCGTGATAAATTCTCGCAACATCATTTTATTACAATATCTATTTTATAACGCAAGGGCAACAACTGCTTGAAATTTATAGTTACTTTTCTCGGTAAGCATTTGTCTTCTCGCGTTGGTATTGAATGCAGTTGAGTTTTTGAGCTGTGGTCATTTTTCGCGCCGGACTGCGCATGACTGGTCTTGCTTTTTGGTCGATCGGTTTCCGCCCACCACTAGTGGAGTGAGCGATTTGAATGGCGAAAGAGATGCCTCGTTGAAGAGGGGATCTCCGCTATTTTTTGTTCTGTCAGGGATGTGTAGTCCTCTTAATGGATATTTCGTTTATTCGAGATGATACCTCTAGTGTTTCCCACATGTCGGGAGGCATAATATTTCTGTGTATTTCCGGAAGGCAAGGTAAATTAACATTTTCATTAACTCTATCGATTTTTGGTCGTGAGCGATTTCTGGTTCATAGCCTGTCTTCGAAAGTCGTCGTCACGAGATGTTTTCCCAGCTCACATGTCGCTGTATTGTGCTGCATCGGTTGATGCAGGTCCCAAGGACTATTACTTGCTACTTGGTTACCTGAACTAGGTTTGAAAAACCTTTGTTATCTAGAGGATATTTTTGAGGACATTATTTATACTTCGGCAGACGTGTCTGTCTTGCTGAAGTCAGACTAAGGAGAGTGAACTGATCTCATACATCTGGTTATCCCTGGCTGTTATAGAAAAGGATGGAGTTTTTCACCTGACTACATTTACAGCACTATGAAATATAACATGCATCTGACTCATCATTGTAATGCTGTCTACCGTCTATTGCTGTATTGAATGTTGCTGTGATAATGACTGTTTGATGTGTCTACATATTCGCGTAACCATTTTGTCACTGTGGCGTCCACAATAAATAATGAAGAAAAACGTCAACGGCTGTTTCAAGAATCATTGACTTTATACGTCGTGAGTTTACTGACGTCCTATGTGGATTGCCCTGTTATTTTTGTATGAACATTGTTTGACTGAACACATCTGCACACTACACAAAACCAGACATGCGGATACCATCCATCATCATATGGCATCACGCATCATTTGGTGGCCATAAGCTGGTTTGATTCTGGTACCAGCAAACACGGGGTCCCTTACCCACTTCATTTTCAACAAGAATTCATCAACATCCTTCAAGAAATTAACATTCTTCAATACAGTCAACATCTTCACCATTTTCAAAGTACTCGGCGTTGCCCGGTAAAAGTCAAAATTTCAATTTTTTTGACGGAAACAAGAATTTGACAGTACCCGGCGTTGTTACATGTTGCCGGATAACTCGGACTGCTGTTATCTTTTACGCAAGTCAAGCAAGTTGCTGCTGTCAAGGTTCCAGTGCTGTCGTTTTTGTGAAGGTCAAGTGCCGGTTGAAACGGGTTGTTTTCTGAAGAAGGCCAAGTACCGATTTCCATCAACTTACTTTTGGATTAGAAGGTCAAGTGCCGAAACAACTCAACACACAGTATGTCAGAAGCTCAAGTACCATCGTGTTAGCAGTGGAAGCAGTTCAGATGTGCCATCATCGTTGGAGCTTCGCTCTTTAGGACGTTGATTGACATCCGTTTTTCTGCTGTTCGACGATTGGAAGCCTATAAGTTAAGTGGCCTGTTTGTATGTAAACTGTGCCCTTATACTTCTGCTGAGTCTTCTGTGTATCATCTCATTCTATATGTTATATGTCTATATGTTATTTGTATATTTATATGTTTATATTTCAGCGGGTTCTCGGTTGGGTGGTGTCTCCGTTAGATTATGCCACGTCATAGAGGTCGTCTATTGTGAGCGTTTTCTGTAGGGTTTGCAAATTTCCGATACTGGAATTTGCTAAGCGACTTCTGTTGCTATTTATGTTAGCTGTGATGACATGTTTTAATATTGTTTTCGTTTTAGTTTTGTTTTGATTTGTTTGTATTTGTTAGCCTACTCTTGTCTATAATTTAGTTTCATACAACATTTTTGTTTATACACTGTGGTGTCATGTATTTTGTTTAATTCTATCGTAGATATCGTCACATTTTTTGTGATATTTCATTAATTTCTGCTTTATTTTTAGTTGATTTCTGCGAACGTTTTTGTATTGTTGCTGATCTTTGTTATTGTTTACATTGTTATTGTTTACATTGTTTGCATTGTTTACATTTTCAATGTTTACATTCTGCATGTGTTTACATAGTCATTGTTTACAGTTATAGTAATTAGTTAATGGGCTATGCTAATGCACTGTTACTACTACACTGATGATAAATGAATGATGAATAGTGTTGTGCACTATTGAATGAGAAGTGCACTTATGATCAAGAATTGATTGGTGATATTTCATATACAAGTTCTTTGATTGGAGACTTGTTTCCCACAGAGACTGGGATAATATAAGGTGATGTGAATATACAAGTGCTTAATTAAGACTTGTTACACTTAGGTTTGAAATAAATTAGTTAATTATTTCAGGTTTTGGACTCATATGTTAGACAACATGTCTACATTTGAGCACTTTATTGAGCAGGGTAAATTGCTTGGGAAGACTGGTGATAAGTTAGAAGAATTTGCAACTGCTCGATATGATAAAGCAATGGAAGCTGAACAAAAGAAACTGCATATGGAAGCTGAACAAAAGAAACTGCAGATGCAGGTGGATGAAAAAAGATTCCAAATGGAAATGGAAAAACAAAAAAGGGAATCAGAAGCTGAGGAAAGAAAACTCCAGCTAGAGGCTGAAAATAAAAGACTTGAAAAAGAGGCTGAAAATAAAAGACTTGAAAAAGAGGCTGAAAATAAAAGACTTGAAAAAGAGGCTGAAAATAAAAGACTTGAAAAAGAGGCTGAAAAAAAAAGACTTGAAAAAGAAGCTGAAAGACTTCAAATAGAGGCTCAGGCTGAGGAGAGAAGATTACAGAGAGAATCTGATGAGGCCCACTACCCCCCCCAAAACCCAAACCACCCTACCCCCCCCACAACAAACCCCCCCCCCCCCCCCCCCCCCCCCCCCCCCCCCCCCCCCCCCCCCCCCCCCCCCCCCCCCCCCCCCCCCCCCCCCCCCCCCCCCCCCCCCCCCCCCCCCCCCCCCCCCCCCCCCCCCCCCCCCCCCCCCCCCCCCCCCCCCCCCCCCCCCCCCCCCCCCCCCCCCCCCCCCCCCCCCCCCCCCCCCCCCCCCCCCCCCCCCCCCCCCCCCCCCCCCCCCCCCCCCCCCCCCCCCCCCCCCCCCCCCCCCCCCCCCCCCCCCCCCCCCCCCCCCCCCCCCCCCCCCCCCCCCCCCCCCCCCCCCCCCCCCCCCCCCCCCCCCCCCCCCCCCCCCCCCCCCCCCCCCCCCCCCCCCCCCCCCCCCCCCCCCCCCCCCCCCCCCCCCCCCCCCCCCCCCCCCCCCCCCCCCCCCCCCCCCCCCCCCCCCCCCCCCCCCCCCCCCCCCCCCCCCCCCCCCCCCCCCCCCCCCCCCCCCCCCCCCCCCCCCCCCCCCCCCCCCCCCCCCCCCCCCCCCCCCCCCCCCCCCCCCCCCCCCCCCCCCCCCCCCCCCCCCCCCCCCCCCCCCCCCCCCCCCCCCCCCCCCCCCCCCCCCCCCCCCCCCCCCCCCCCCCCCCCCCCCCCCCACCCCCCCCCCCCCCCCCCCCCCCCCCCCCCCCCCCCCCCCCCCCCCCCCCCCCCCCCCCCCCCCCCCCCCCACCCCCCCCCCCCCCCCCCCCCCCCCCCCCCCCCCCCCCCCCCCCCAGGCACATCAAACAGTCATTATCACAGCAACATTCAATACAGCAATAGACGGTAGACAGCATTACAATGATGAGTCAGATGCATGTTATATTTCATAGTGCTGTAAATGTAGTCAGGTGGAAAACTCCATCCTTTTCTATAACAGCCAGGAGATAACCAGATGTATGAGATCAGTTCACTCTCCTTAGTTTGACTTCAGCAAGACAGACACGTCTGCCGAAGTATAAATAATGTCCTCAAAAAATATCCTCTAGATAATCAAGGTTTTCCAAACCTAGTTCATTTAACAAAGTAGCAAGTAATGGTCCTTGGTACATGCATCAACCGATGCAGTACAATGCAGCGACATGTGAGCTGGGAAAGAACATCTCGTGACGACGACTTTCGGAGACAGGCTATGAATCGAAATCGCTCACGACCCAAAATCGATAGAGTTAATGAAAAAGTCAATTTACCTTGCTTTCATGAAATACACAGAAATATCACGCCTCCCGGCATGTGCAAATACACTAGAGGTATTATCCGAATAAACGAAATATCCATAAGAGGACTACACATCCCTGACAGAACAAAAAATAGCGGAGATCCCCTCTTCAACGAGGCATCTCTTTCGCCATTCCAAATCGCTCACTCCACTAGTCGTGGGCGGAAACCGATCGACCAACAAGCAAGACAAGTCATGCGCAGTCCAGCGCAAAATGACCACAGCTCAAACTTAACTGCATTCGATACCAACGCGAGAAGACAAATGCTTACCGAGAAAAGTGACTATAAATTTCAAGCAGTTGTTGCCCTTGCGTTATAAAACAGATATTGAAATAAAACGATGTTGCGAGAATTTATCACGCAACATATCACCACCTCCTCCCGATAAAAAAAAAATGTGGAACATATTTTTTTTTTTTCCAATATCAAAGAGCATGCGATAAGCGGCTCAAAACGCACGAATTATGCGCTGATAATTAAAATAAATTGCCAAACAATAGGCTAATTATAGAGTGTCTGGTGAGGATATACCTCAACAGAAAAATAAATATGTCTCAAAAAATATTCACATCGGGGAGGTGTCACCAACACACATCACGTTAGCATGTAAACACAATATACGTATGCAAGTTACTATAAACATCATTAAACAGCATACTCTAATATTGTCTTTAAAAATGGATGTACAAATCTGATAGGAAAATTTAAATAGTACATTCTTTGACATGTAATGACATAAGTACATAGTAAATTTAAACTACATGACGATCCAGGATATATGCTCTGGTATTCCGAGGGTAAGTACACAATCTAGAACTCGTCATGCTTGAAACTAGTAAGGTAAGTCCTCAGCTCAACAATGACATTCTGAGAAAGTACAAGCAATATAATGCTAATTAATAACTAATATGCTTCATAAGGTACAATACATTATTAATAATTGTGGCTGTTTAGTAAACTAACGGCCCTTATATTAACTACTCAGTCCTCCTCTATCATCTTAAAAAAACGAACAGAAGAAGATGACAACAAAGCACGATAGTGTGTACATATAAAGTGAGTACAGATGTGCTAATCTATTGTAGAAATATAGGTGTGTTATGACTCTGTAATATATGGAAATATAGGACAGAAGTATTAGTTGGAGTCATGTGGGCATCTAGACAAAATGTCAGCCATCACATTATCCGCACCACGGATAGCTCGTACCGTGAAGTGAAAAGGTTGAAGAGCTATAGCATATCGAGTGGATCTCGAACTCTTCAAATTCTTAGTCTGAATAGCTGTAAGAGCTTTCTGATCAGTCTCTAGAATGAAATGTGCGCCCAGGAGGAATCTTTGTAGTTTTAGAATTGACCAAACCATCGCTAACAACTCACGGTCTAAAACCGAGTAGTTCCTCTCTGCCGCATTTAGTTTTCTAGAAATGTACATAACAGGATGCAGAGTATTTGCATATTCTTGCATCAGTGCTGCTCCAATCCCAGTGGATGAAGCATCACTCCGAAGAACAAAAGTCCTATCAAGAGTAGGTAATCTTAAGATGGGAGGAGAAGAAAATATATTCTTGATTTGGTCTAGTGAAGATTGGCATTCTTCAGACCAACGGACCAGATTAGGCGAACCTTTCTTCAACAATGTTGATAGAGGTGCCATGATCGAAGATAAATTTGGAATAAATCTACCATAAAATTGAATTAAACCTAAGAGACTCCTAACTTGTTTCTTCGTTTTAGGAACAGAGATGTTCAGTATTTTGGAAGTATTGTGGTCTTCTGTCTTCAAGAGACCATGACCAACACGATGACCCAGGAAAGAGATTTCACCAAAACCAACAAAAGCTTTAGAAGGTTTTGCTGTCAAATTATTCTCTCGTAGAGTGGACAGTAAGTCATATAACCCTAAATAGTGATCTTCCCAGGTATCACTGAAGAGACAGATGTCATCTAAGTATGCGATGACATCCGAACGATGTGACAGAATTCGACGCATCATGCGAACGAAAGTTGCAGGGGCGTTCATGAGACCAAAAGGCATAACATTCCATTGAAATAGACCCCTAGGTGTAGAAAAAGCAGTAAGAGGTTTGGCATGCTCTGCTAAAGGCACTTGCCAATAACCTTTAGACAAGTCAAGTTTAGTGAAGAATCTAGAATTAGAAAGTCTAATCAGTAGATCTTCTAACAAAGGCATCGGTTCAGCGTCGAACTTTGGGACCTGATTCAATTTGCGATAATCAACGCAAATTCGTATGTTCTTATCCTTCTTCCGGACAATAACCATGGAAGAAGAATATGGTGAAGTCGATGGTTCAATTATATTTAATTGAATCATTTCATCCAATTCCTTTTCCACTTGCGACTGAAAGTGTATAGGAATAGGATACGGCCTAACCCTAATTGGATTATTGTCGGTAAGAATTATGTCATGTTCTATGACATCTGTGTGTCCAGGAATGTCAGTGAGAACATCCTGAAATGTTTGTAACATCGACAAGTCTCGTCGATGTTCGTCACCAGAAAGATTAGGAGAAACAGAAACGTTTTTCCAAGATTCCGTGGAATGTAATGGAACCACTGGAAGGGGAAGGTTGACATCAGAGAAGGTAGCTTCCTCCTCCTGAATGACAGACAGGGATGAATAATGACCGTGAGGTGCAGGAGCATCATCCGTTGCCTGGAAAATAGGCAGCAAATAGTCCGGACGTTCGTGAAATTCCGAAAGCATGTTTATGTGGAAAGTTTTATGCTTTCCATCAATATCGACCACATAGTCAACATCGGAAATCCGAGAGACTATTGCTTACGGACCTTTCCATGCAATAAGAAGTCTATTTTCCCTACTGGGGAGTAGGACGAATGCTTTGTCACCTGGACAAAGTTGTCGTAGACATCTATTCTTGTTAGCAAACTGCCTTGCCTTCTCTTTAGCAATTTCTGATGAAGCAGTTGCTAGCTTACATGCCTCAATGATCTTTTGTCTAAGAGCAATGACATACTCATATGAGGATTGAGTTTCATTGCTAATATCATCGGCAGTGATGAGATCGTGTAATAAAGACATAGGGCCGCGTGGACGCGCGCCAAAGACAAGTTCGAAGGGAGAAAATCCTGTGTGTTCATTAGGGACTTCTCTATAGGCAAAGAGAGCCGCGGGTAAAACCCTGTCCCAATCTTGAGGATGATCTTCAGTTATCTTACCAAGCAAAGTCTTGAGCGTTCTATTCAGACGCTCAACTAACCCATTAGACATAGGATGGTAGATACTACTGAGAGATCGTTCAATATGTAAGGTAGACATTACCTGTGACATAGTGTCAGATATGAGTTGAGTGCCATGGTCCTGACAATATTTCTCTGGGGAACCCCAAGCGAGAAAATATCAACCAAAGAGCATCTGCGATATCTGTAGTAGATATGCTCTTAAGAGGAATAGCCTCTGGCCAACGTGTGCACATATCGACACATGTAAGGATAAACTGATGTCCTCTGGCCGACTTGACCTTAAAAGGGCCAATAATATCTATGGCCATTTTCTGAAACGGCCGAATAGGAATGTCAGCAGCCTGGTTAAGCGCAGCATGTCGTGGTCCTCTAGATTTGACCTCCTGACATACCTTGCATGATCGGCAGTAAATACGAATGTCCTTATTGACAAAAGGCCAAAAGAAAGCCGCAAGGACTCTCGACTTCGTACGGGAAAAACCCATATGTCCAGCACATTGCGAGTCATGAGCATGTTGTAATATTTGCACTCTCATGCTCTTGGGAACAAGAATTTGCGAATGTGCCGACGTAGTCGAATCTTGTACCATACGTACAAGTACGCCGTTTCTCATTGCAATCCAAGATTTTCTATTTGTATCCTGATTCGGATCACCTTTCTTCGCAAGAACGAAGAATTTTTTTAAAGAAGGATCTTCTTCTTGCAATTTTATGAAGAGTCACGAGTGATTACTAAGTGACTATCTTGGCTATCAACTTCATTATCACTATTCAGTGAAGTTTCGGGTGTTTGTAGAGCTTGTGCTCTTGTAACTACTGCATTTGTTGCTTGCATGTTATTATCTTCCCAAGCAGCAATCTGCTGTGGGGTACACTCCCTAACTCCGTGAATACGACCAATAATAAGGTCCGCAATAGGATTAGGTAAGAGACAAGCATTGCACATCTCCAGTAAAGAAAGGAGAGTGGCAATGCGAATTACAGCAGTAGGATATTTTTCTAGAGTGCCGCCAAATGTGACACATTTAATAACCCTTCCTGTAGCACAAGATGGATCTACAAGCGATTGTCTAACACCAATAGTGGTGCATCCGGAATCGAAAAAGTAGTGAGACCGGAGTATCATTAACAAGACCCTTATGTAGAATTAAAGAACCCCTCCCGTCATGCGCAACAGCAGCAGGAAGAGCGGGAAGTGGGTGACCACAACTCAAAGTAGTTATGGTACCCGGTTCGAATAAAGTACTGCATTGGGGGCATTTGTTTGCTCTCTCAAAGTCAAAAGCAGAACCAGTGACAGCGTCAAAGTTTTTTACTATCAACAACATGATTACAGGCTCCCTCAGTTTCCTGTTGTACAGCATTAGCCTGCTGATATCTCTTTTTTTTTGTGTTGAGATCTACCCCGACTATTATTACCTCTGAAGTTATCAGAGTTATTATTATCTCTGCAGTTATTATTGTCTCTATTGTAATTGTTATCCTGTTCGAATTCCAGTTTCCACGATTACTATCATGTTCACATTGATGCGAACATCTATTTGTTTGGTTCTGAGGTCTTCGGCAGGAATAACCTCTATTACCATATCCTCTTTTGAAATGCCTATAATTATTAGGGTGATAGTAACGACCACTATCAGGTTGTCTCCAATTCTTCGACGAAGAATCACCATGAAATTGATTTCCATGATTTTGACAGAAATTACCGCTACTCTTTCTATCAAAATTTTGTTGGGATGTACGAGCAAAGTTTTGGCCATACGGAGCTGCCGAAGCAACTGGTAAACCTTCTTTCACCTTAGAGTTACCCATGGTTATGTGTGGGTGCGCAGTTACGTATTGGCAACAGAAATCTTCCATTTCTTTTATTGTTTTAGGTTTACGTTCATGAAGGAAAGCAAGGAAAGACTCATTGACAGACGACATGACTTTGTCTCTAAGTATTAAGTCCATAAGTCCTTCATAAGTTTTTTCCGTCTTAGATAGTTCAACCCATCGTGAGAAAGTAATGCGTATTCTTGCAATAAACTCGGAGAATTCAACTCCATTTTCAGGTAACATGTTTTTAAATTGTAGACGATAGCCGTCTTCATTAAGCTGATATTTCTTTAACAAAGCGGCCCTGACAACCTCATAATTGTTCTTGTCAGGTTCATCCACCATATTTAATATACTTAGAGCTTTACCTGTCAGTATCCCTGATAACTGATAAACATATTTTGCTTTGTCTATGTTATGAGCTGTACATGCTTGTTCAAATCTGTCCAGATAGAACATTATGTCATCACTGGAAGGACTAAATGTTGGTAACTTAGTCTTAAAAGTATCATTATTAGCCTTACCAGAAGATGAACCCTTGTTTGAATCATTACCATTACTCATGCTCGTCAATTTCAATTTTTCCAACTCTAAAGCTAAGACCTTTTCTTCATGTTCCATTTTTGCTTTCTCTTTCCTCTCATCAGACTCTCTCTGTAATCTTCTTTCCTCAGCCTGAGCCTCTTTTTAAAGTCTTTCATTTTCAGCTTCTTTTTCAAGTCTTTTATTTTCAGCCTCTTTTTCAAGTCTTTTATTCTCAGCCTCTTTTTCAAGTCTTTTATTCTCAGCTTCTAGCTGTAGCTGGAGTTTTCTCTCCTCAGCTTCTGATTCCCTTTTTTGTTTTTCCATTTCCATTTGGAATCTTTTTTCATCCACCTGCATCTGCAGTTTCTTTTGTTCAGCTTCCATTGCTTTATCATATCGAGCAGTTGCAAATTCTTCTAACTTATCACCAGTCTTGCCAAGCAATTTACCCTGCTCAATAAAGTGCTCAAATGTAGACATGTTGTCTAACATATGAGTCCAAAACCTGAAATAATTAACTAATTTATTTCAAACCTAAGTGTAACAAGTCTTAATTAAGCACTTGTATATTCACATCATATTATATTATCCCAGTCTCTGTGGGAAACAAGTCTCCAATCAAAGAACTTGTATATGAAATATCAGCACTCAATTCTTGATCATAAGTGCACTTCTCATTCAATAGTGCACGACACTATTCATCATTCATTTATCATCAGTGTAGTAGTAACAGTGCATTAGCATAGCCCATTAACTAATTACCATAACTGTAAACAATGACTATGTAAACACATGCAGAATGTAAACATTGAAAATGTAAACAATACAAACAATGTAAACAATAACAATGTAAACAATAACAAAGATCAGCAACAATACAAAAACTTTCGCAGAAATCAACTAAAAATAAAGCAGAAATTAATGAAATATCACAAAAAATGTGACGATATCTGCGCTATAATTAAACAAAATACATGACACCACAGTGTATAAACAAAAATGTTGTATGAAACTAAATTATAGACAAGAGTAGGCTAACAAATACAAACAAATCAAAACAAAACTAAAGAATGCGAAATAATAACGAAAACAATATTAAAACATGTCATCACAGCTAACATAAATAGCAACAGAAGTCGCTTAGCAAATTCCAGTATCGGAAATTTGCAAACCTTACAGAAAACGCTCACAATAGACGACCTCTATGACGTGGCATAATCTAACGGAGACACCACCCAACCGAGAACCCGCTGAAATATAAACATATAAATATACGAATAACATATAAACATATAACATATAGAATGAGATGATACACAGAAGACTCAGCAGAAGTATAAGGGCACAGTTTACATACAAACAGGCCACTTAACTTATAGGCTTCCAATCGTCGAACAGCAGAAAAACGGATGTCAATCAACGTCCTAAAGAGCGAAGCTCCAACGATGATGGCACATCTGAACTGCTTCCACTGCTAACACGATGGTACAAGAGCTTCTGAAATACTGTGTGTTGAGTTGTTTCGGCACTTGACCTTCTAATCCAAAAGTAAGTTGATGGAAATCGGTACTTGGCCTTCTTCAGAAAACAACCCGTTTCAACCGGCACTTGACCTTCTCAAAAAACGACAGCACTGGAACCTTGACAGCAGCAACTTGCTTGACTTGCGTAAAAGATAACAGCAGTCCGAGTTATCCGGCAATATGTAACAACGCCGGGTACTGTCAAATTCTTGTTTCCGTCAAAAGTTGAAATTTTGACTTTTACCGGGCAACGCCGAGTACTTTGAAAATTTGAAGATGTTGACTGTATTGAAGAATGTTAATTTCTTGAAGGATGCTGATGAATTCTTGTTGAAAATGAAGTGGGTAAGGGACCCCGTGTTTGCTGGTACCAGAATCAAACCAGCTTATGGCCACCAAATGATGCGTGATGCCATATGATGATGGATGGTATCCGCATGTCTGGTTTGTGTAGTGTGTAGATGTGTTCAGTCAAAACAATGTTCATACAACAATAACAGGGCAATCCACATAGGACGTCAGTAAACTCACGACGTATAAAGTCAATGAGTCTTGAAACAGCCGTTGACGTTTTTCTTCATTATTTATTGTGGACGCCACAGTGACAAAATGGTTACGCAAATGTGTAGGCACATCAAACAGTCATTATCACAGCAACATTCAATACAGCAATAGACGGTAGACAGCATTACAATGATGAGTCAGATGCATGTTATATTTCATAGTGCTGTAAATGTAGTCAGGTGGAAAACTCCATCCTTTTCTATAACAGCCAGGAGATAACCAGATGTATGAGATCAGTTCACTCTCCTTAGTTTGACTTCAGCAAGACAGACACGTCTGCCGAAGTATAAATAATGTCCTCAAAAATATCCTCTAGATAATCAAGGTTTTCCAAACCTAGTTCATTTAACAAAGTAGCAAGTAATGGTCCTTGGTACATGCATCAACCGATGCAGTACAATGCAGCGACATGTGAGCTGGGAAAGAACATCTCGTGACGACGACTTTCGGAGACAGGCTATGAATCGAAATCGCTCACGACCCAAAATCGATAGAGTTAATGAAAAAAGTCAATTTACCTTGCTTTCATGAAATACACAGAAATATCACGCCTCCCGGCATGTGCAAATACACTAGAGGTATTATCCCGAATAAACGAAATATCCATAAGAGGACTACACATCCCTGACAGAACAAAAAAATAGCGGAGATCCCCTCTTCAACGAGGCATCTCTTTCGCCATTCCAAATCGCTCACTCCACTAGTCGTGGGCGGAAACCGATCGACCAACAAGCAAGACAAGTCATGCGCAGTCCAGCGCAAAATGACCACAGCTCAAACTTAACTGCATTCGATACCAACGCGAGAAGACAAATGCTTACCGAGAAAAGTGACTATAAATTTCAAGCAGTTGTTGCCCTTGCGTTATAAAACAGATATTGAAATAAAACGATGTTGCGAGAATTTATCACGCAACATATCGGTTGAACTATCTAAGACGGAAAAAACTTATGAAGGACTTATGGACTTAATACTTAGAGACAAAGTCATGTCGTCTGTCAATGAGTCTTTCCTTGCTTTCCTTCATGAACGTAAACCTAAAACAATAAAAGAAATGGAAGATTTCTGTTGCCAATACGTAACTGCACACCCACACATAACCATGGGTAACTCTAAGGTGAAAGAAGGTTTACCAGTTGCTTCGGCAGCTCCGTATGGTCAAAACTTTGCTCGTAGATTCCAACAAAATTTTGATAGAAAGAGCAGCGGTAATTTCTGTCAAAATCATGGAAACCAATTTCATGGTGATTCTTCTTCGAAGAATTGGAGACAACCTGATAGTGGTCGTTACTATCACCCTAATAATTATAGGCATTTCAAAAGAGGATATGGTAATAGAGGTTATTCCTGCCGAAGACCTCAGAACCAAACAAATAGATGTTCGCATCAATGTGAACATGATAGTAATCGTGGAAACTGGAATTCGAACCAGTATAACAATTACAATAGAGACAATAATAACTGCAGAGATAATAATAACTCTGATAACTTCAGAGGTAATAATAGTCGGGGTAGATCTCAACACAAAAAAAAGAGATATCAGCAGGCTAATGCTGTACAACAGGAAACTGAGGGAGCCTGTAATCATGTTGTTGATAATAAAAACTTTGACGCTGTCACTGGTTCTGCTTTTGACTTTGAGAGAGCAAACAAATGCCCCCAATGCAGTACTTTATTCGAACCGGGTACCATAACTACTTTGAGTTGTGGTCACCCACTTCCCGCTCTTCCTGCTGCTGTTGCGCATGACGGGAGGGGTTCTTTAATTCTACATAAGGGTCTTGTTAATGATACTCCGGTCTCACTACTTTTCGATTCCGGATGCACCACTATTGGTGTTAGACAATCGCTTGTAGATCCATCTTGTGCTACAGGAAGGGTTATTAAATGTGTCACATTTGGCGGCACTCTAGAAAAATATCCTACTGCTGTAATTCGCATTGCCACTCCTTTCTTTACTGGAGATGTGCATGCTTGTCTCTTACCTAATCCTATTGCGGACCTTATTATTGGTCGTATTCACGGAGTTAGGGAGTGTACCCCACAGCAGATTGCTGCTTGGGAAGATAATAACATGCAAGCTACAAATGCAGTAGTTACAAGAGCACAAGCTCTACAAACACCCGAAACATCACTGAATAGTGATAATGAAGTTGATAGCCAAGATAGTCACTTAGTAATCACTCGTGACTCTTTCATAAAATTGCAAGAAGAAGATCCTTCTTTAAACAAATTCTTCGTTCTTGCGAAGAAAGGTGATCCGAATCAGGATACAAATAGAAAATCTTGGATTGCAATGAGAAACGGCGTACTTGTACGTATGGTACAAGATTCGACTACGTCGGCACATTCGCAAATTCTTGTTCCCAAGAGCATGAGAGTGCAAATATTACAACATGCTCATGACTCGCAATGTGCTGGACATATGGGTTTTGCCCGTACGAAGTCGAGAGTCCTTGCGGCTTTCTTTTGGCCTTTTGTCAATAAGGACATTCGTATTTACTGCCGATCATGTAAGGTATGTCAGGAGGTCAAATCTAGAGGACCACGACATGCTGCGCCTATCCAGGCTGCTGACATTCCTATTCGGCCGTTCCAGAAAATGGCCATAGATATTATTGGCCCTTTTAAGGTCAAGTCGGCCAGAGGACATCAGTTTATCCTTACATGTGTCGATATGTGCACACGTTGGCCAGAGGCTATTCCTCTTAAGAGCATATCTACTACAGATATCGCAGATGCTCTTTGGTTGATATTTTCTCGCTTGGGGTTCCCCAGAGAAATATTGTCAGACCATGGCACTCAACTCATATCTGACACTATGTCACAGGTAATGTCTACCTTACATATTGAACGATCTCTCAGTAGTATCTACCATCCTATGTCTAATGGGTTAGTTGAGCGTCTGAATAGAACGCTCAAGACTTTGCTTGGTAAGATAACTGAAGATCATCCTCAAGATTGGGACAGGGTTTTACCCGCGGCTCTCTTTGCCTATAGAGAAGTCCCTAATGAACACACAGGATTTTCTCCCTTCGAACTTGTCTTTGGCGCGCGTCCACGCGGCCCTATGTCTTTATTACACGATCTCATCACTGCCGATGATATTAGCGATGAAACTCAATCCTCATATGAGTATGTCATTGCTCTTAGACAAAAGATCATTGAGGCATGTAAGCTAGCAACTGCTTCATCAGAAATTGCTAAAGAGAAGGCAAGACAGTTTGCTAATAAGAATAGATGTCTACGACAACTTTGTCCAGGTGACAAAGCATTCGTCCTACTCCCCAGTAGGGAAAATAGACTTCTTATTGCATGGAAAGGTCCGTATGCAATAGTCTCTCGGATTTCCGATGTTGACTATGTGGTCGATATTGATGGAAAGCATAAAACTTTCCACATAAACATGCTTTCGGAATTTCACGAACGTCCGGACTATTTGCTGCCTATTTTCCAGGCAACGGATGATGCTCCTGCACCTCACGGTGATTATTCATCCCTGTCTGTCATACAGGATGAGGAAGCTACCTTCTCTGATGTCAACCTTCCCCTTCCAGTGGTTCCATTACATTCTACGGAATCTTGGAAAAACGTTTCGGTTTCTCCTAATCTTTCTGGTGACGAACATCGACAAGTCTCGTCGATGTTACAAACATTTCAGGATGTTCTCACTGACATTCCTGGACACACAGATGTCATAGAACATGACATAATTCTTACCGACAATAATCCAGTTAGGGTTAGGCCGTATCCTATTCCTATACACTTTCAGTCGCAAGTGGAAAAGGAATTGGATGAAATGATTCAATTAAATATAATTGAACCATCGACTTCACCATATTCTTCTTCCATGGTTATTGTCCGGAAGAAGGATAAGAACATACGAATTTGTGTTGATTATCGCAAATTGAATCAGGTCACAAAGTTCGATGCTGAACCGATGCCTTTGTTAGAAGATCTACTGATTAGACTTTCTAATTCTAGATTCTTCACTAAACTTGACTTGTCTAAAGGTTATTGGCAAGTGCCTTTAGCAGAGCATGCCAAACCTCTTACTGCTTTTTCTACACCTAGGGGTCTATTTCAATGGAATGTTATGCCTTTTGGTCTCATGAACGCCCCTGCAACTTTCGTTCGCATGATGCGTCGAATTCTGTCACATCGTTCGGATGTCATCGCATACTTAGATGACATCTGTCTCTTCAGTGATACCTGGGAAGATCACTATTTAGGGTTATATGACTTACTGTCCACTCTACGTGAGAATAATTTGACAGCGAAACCTTCTAAAGCTTTTGTTGGTTTTGGTGAAATCTTTTTCCTGGGTCATCGTGTTGGTCATGGTCTCTTGAAGACAGAAGACCACAATACTTCAAAAATACTGAACATCTCTGTTCCTAAAACGAAGAAACAAGTTAGGAGTCTCTTAGGTTTAATTCAATTTTATGGGAGATTTATTCCAAATTTATCTTCGATCATGGCACCTCTCTCAACATTGTTGAAGAAAGGTTCGCCTAATCTGGTCCGTTGGTCTGAAGAATGCCAATCTTCACTAGACCAAATCAAGAATATATTTTCTTCTCCTCCCATCTTAAGATTACCTACTCTTGATAGGACTTTTGTTCTTCGGAGTGATGCTTCATCCACTGGGATTGGAGCAGCACTGATGCAAGAATATGCAAATACTCTGCATCCTGTTATGTACATTTCTAGAAAACTAAATGCGGCAGAGAGGAACTACTCGGTTTTAGACCGTGAGTTGTTAGCAATGGTTTGGTCAATTCTAAAGCTACAAAGATTCCTCCTGGGCGCACATTTCATTCTAGAGACTGATCAGAAAGCTCTTACAGCTATTCAGACTAAGAATTTGAAGAGTTCGAGATCCACTCGATATGCTATAGCTCTTCAACCTTTTCACTTCACGGTACGAGCTATCCGTGGTGCGGATAATGTGATGGCTGACATTTTGTCTAGATGCCCACATGACTCCAACTAATACTTCTGTCCTATATTCCTATATATTACAGAGTCATAACACACCTATATTACTACAATAGATTAGCACATCTGTACTCACTTTATATGTACACACTATCGTGCTTTGTTGTCATCTTCTTCTGTTCGTTTTTTAAGATGATAGAGGAGGACTGAGTAGTTAATATAAGGGCCGTTAGTTTACTAAACAGCCACAATTATTAATAATGTATTGTACCTTATGAAGCATATTAGTTATTAATTAGCATTATATTGCTTGTACTTTCTCAGAATGTCATTGTTGAGCTGAGGACTTACCTTACTAGTATCAAGCATGACGAGTTCTAGATTGTGTACTTACCCTCGGAATACCAGAGCATATGTCCTGGATCGTCATGTAGTTTAACTTTACTATGTACTTATGTCATTACATGTCAAAGAATGTACTATTTAAATTTTCCTATCAGATTTGTACATCCATTTTTAAAGACAATATTAGAGTATGCTGTTTAATGATGATTATAGTAACTTGCATACGTATATTGTGTTTACATGCTAACGTGATGTGTGTTGGTGACACCTCCCCGATGTGAATATTTTTTGAGACATATTTATTTTTCTGTTGAGGTATATCCTCACCAGACACTCTATATTTAGCCTCATGTTAGGCAATTTAATTAATTATCAGCGCATAATTCGTGCGTTTTGAGCCGCTTATCGCATGCTCTTTGATATTTAAAAAAAAAAATATGTTCCACATTTTTTTTTTATCGGGAGGAGGTGGTGATATGTTGCGTGATAAATTCTCGCAACATCATTTTATTACAATATCTATTTTATAATGCAAGGGCAACAACTGCTTGAAATTTATAGTTACTTTTCTCGGTAAGCATTTGTCTTCTCGCGTTGGTATTGAATGCAGTTGAGTTTTTGAGCTGTGGTCATTTTTCGCGCCGGACTGCGCATGACTGGTCTTGCTTTTTGGTCGATCGGTTTCCGCCCACCACTAGTGGAGTGAGCGATTTGAATGGCGAAAGAGATGCCTCGTTGAAGAGGGGATCTCCGCTATTTTTTGTTCTGTCAGGGATGTGTAGTCCTCTTATGGATATTTCGTTTATTCGAGATGATACCTCTAGTGTTTCCCACATGTCGGGAGGCATAATATTTCTGTGTATTTCCGGAAGGCAAGGTAAATTAACATTTTCATTAACTCTATCGATTTTTGGTCGTGAGCGATTTCTGGTTCATAGCCTGTCTTCGAAAGTCGTCGTCACGAGATGTTTTCCCAGCTCACATGTCGCTGTATTGTGCTGCATCGGTTGATGCAGGTCCCAAGGACTATTACTTGCTACTTGGTTACCTGAACTAGGTTTGAAGAACCTTTGTTATCTAGAGGATATTTTTGAGGACATTATTTATACTTCGGCAGACGTGTCTGTCTTGCTGAAGTCAGACTAAGGAGAGTGAACTGATCTCATACATCTGGTTATCTCCTGGCTGTTATAGAAAAGGATGGAGTTTTTTCACCTGACTACATTTACAGCACTATGAAATATAACATGCATCTGACTCATCATTGTAATGCTGTCTACCGTCTATTGCTGTATTGAATGTTGCTGTGATAATGACTGTTTGATGTGTCTACATATTCGCGTAACCATTTTGTCACTGTGGCGTCCACAATAAATAATGAAGAAAAACGTCAACGGCTGTTTCAAGAATCATCGACTTTATACGTCGTGAGTTTACTGACGTCCTATGTGGATTGCCCTGTTATTTTTGTATGAACATTGTTTGACTGAACACATCTGCACACTACACAAAACCAGACATGCGGATACCATCCATCATCATATGGCATCACGCATCAGAAAGCTTCAAAGAAGAGTTGGCTATCCGAAGAGCAGCAGCTGGAATAAATTTGCAGGCCACAAATCGAGGATTTCTCACAAGCAGAGAAAACGAAGATGGCTGTATTCCGCTCCACTTATGTCCCAGTCTTGACGTATGGATCCGAGTCATGGGTAATGACTACAACACACACACTTATGATCCAAAACCTCAGAAAAGAGATATCTGAGGAAGGTGGTTGAAGTGACAAGAAGAGTGTTGCGCACATATTTTTGACGCACAAATTACAAAAATACGATATGACTAATTGATATGAAAAAGAGATTACTTTGGTTTCAGTCAAAGTTATATCACCAATGATTTGATTTATACTTTTGATTATGTTGATGATCTCCCCTTGAATATTGATTTCGCGGATGAATATCGAATTTATGTAATTTCTCATTTGTTAGGGCCAGAAAATAGATTGATCTTGTTCAATATGTTTATGGCCTGAATTTATATGTATTACTTGTCTAGTACTAGAAGGTTCAGTCTTATATTGTATATCTTTGTATGTTTAGGTCGGACTATATTCTTTGTGCCGAATACTGGGGCAGGTATTCGTTTCTCGAGGCATGCGTAGTGAGTCTCGATAATGCCGCCTGATATGGCTGTGTGTGTTTCTTGGGCTGGTCCTGAAAAATGGTTAAAAGTGATCTGTGAATGATCTTTCAGAAGGAGATTGTGTCTCTACGAGATGTTTATTGTCAGAGATTCTCCTCATGTACTTTATTGTGTTTAATTCGGACTCCAGGTAATACCAGACCCTTTTGATGATCTCTATTTTCGGTTAGGTCTAGATGGACACCGTGTTATCGGACATCTAGGATCGTTTTGTATATCGATGAAGATGACAGGTTTGCCAACAGTTCTTATGCATTACATGAAGCAATCCTAGTGATACAGAACTGTATGGAAACATTCATGAGAGTATTTATATTCACATTACGAATTAACTTCGGCCCATCATTTATCCTTCTTATGAGTGAGTGAGCGAAACTCAAGAAGGTGGCCATGTTGTATTTACTGTCATCACAATGCATCACTGTCAAGAGAACAGAATATCAATCTTACTATCGGACAGTGGTATAGAGATCTTGCTATGATGGAAGCCCACTATCGTGGTTTAACTATCGTTGTATAAACACCTGATATAAATACAGCTTAAGAACTTAGCCAAGAAAGAAAGGGTTCGGCCAGTGAACCTTTTGTTATGTTTACATACTCATCTCCACTGACGCGTTCAGTCAGTTAGAGGATAAGGCGATAGTCTACCAGAGCATTGAATGTTGGACTCGTATCGCCATTGTATTTGAATGCTGCATGAAATATGTCTGATGTTGCCACCTACTATTTGAATACCATGATTTACCGTGTCAACATGTACTTATGACTGTATCCGTTCTGTCCAAGTGTGTGTCTGATTAAACAGCATGAAACAACTACAACAGTCTGCATTGGTGACTTATAAGTAGGAGTGAATGAGTGCCTTATACTGGTCAACATACGAACATTCCACCATTCGCACAACTAACACATCACACTCTCACTCCATATCTGCATAACACTGCGTCGGTTGAGTTGACCTTTGCTCCACCTGCAGCACCCATCATATTCATCACTGGTGTGCGTAAGGAGAAGATACAGAAGAAGAAATCACATCTTTACAGTGGAGTCCCGACACGTTACAGTTGTTTACACTTTACAGTGGTAGGCCAGATCCCTGGGTCCAGCCTTCGCAGTCTTAATCTTCAGAAGTCACCGAGTGTTACAAGAACGTTTATTTTGATTAAATGTGACACACATCAACACCAGAAGGACAAACTTACAGTGATGTCATCCTGACCTGTCAAGCGTAAACTGGAACTAGGTAAGCGCTTGTTTATCTTTGTAACAGAACAGACAGCAGTACACATCAGTATTGAATTGAACAGTTGACTATTTGGCAGGAAATAAAGCATTATTGAACTAAGAAGTCTGTATTTCATCGGTGGATATTCTATATACTAATTGTTAAACTTTGTAATAAATTAGTTCAATAATTTAAAAAATTTATTAAAAGTGGCAGTTTAATTTACATTAAAAAAAACTGTGCCTGCTTTGCAACACCCTATCCACAACACATACTATTCAATAATATATTGTATGCTATATGCATTTATGCTATTTATGTCTACATGTTGCTTGTTTATATGTTCGCGGGCCTAGATGGGTGGTGACTAGAACAAGAAATACCGAGTTGCATTGGTCTTGTACTAGTGTTCTGTAGGTTGCACATTTCTTAATTGAATTTGCATGCAACTTCAGTTGCTATTTTTGATAGTTGTGATGAGGTGTTCCTTTCTTCGTTGTTTTTGTTAATAATTTTGTGTTCCTTAGTTTTGTATGATCTGTTTGTATTTCTAGATCTTCCCTTTTCTGTCATTTATTTTTATACACCATTTTATGTTTATACACTGTGGCGTTATTTGTTTTGTTATTACCTTGCAGTTATCATCACATACTTTGTGACATTATTTTTGGTTAAGCTTTTTCATTTAATTTGATTTCTGCAATTGTTTTCATATTGTCTTTATGATTGTCCTTTGTAAATGTCTTGGGTTGACATAAGATATATGAGGTATTTTTGAGTACACTTATATGAGATTACAGGCCAGTACTTTATTATTATTATTACTGTACAAGGAAGTATACAAGACCTGTTTAAAGCTTGTCTCCCACTTTGATTGGGATAGAAATATATTATTTTCCACAGGTACTCAAGTGATCATTTGTTTTAGTATAAACAAAATAACCCATATAGGGTCTTTGACTAAGACTAAGAGAGTAAAATAAAGTGAAGTGAGTATACAAGTCTATAGTACAGACTTGTCTCCCATTAAAGTGGGATAAGGTAATTTATTTACTTTTTCAGGTTACTGGTTTCATAAGACAGGATGGATAATTTAGATTACTTTATCCAGCTAGGGTTAACCCTTGGTAAGTCTGGTAAAGAGTTGGAAGAATGTTCATCTGCTCAATTTGCCATTGCATTAAAATCAGAAGAGAAAAAACAAAAAGATGAGAATAAATGGAAAGCAGAAATTGAACAAAAGAAGATAGATGCTGAGAATTTCAGATTGCAGATGCAAGCTGAGGAGAAAAAAGCTGCTGCTGAGGAGAGAAAACTTCTAATAGAAGAAAAAAAAATTAGAAGCTGCTGCTGAGGAGAGAAAACTTCAAGCTGCTGCTGAGGAGAGAAAACTTCAAGCTGCTGCTGAGGAGAGAAAACTGCAAGCTGCTACTGAGCAAAAAAGATTAGAAGCTGAGGAGAGAAAAGAAATATGAGAACATGAACATCAGAAAGAACTTTTAGCATTTGAGTTAGAAAAAATGAAATTGACAAATATGAGTAATGTTAATCAATCATCTGGTGGTAATAGTAAACCCTTTACTTACAAGGTCAAGGTACCAGCGTTCAACTCTGCCAGTGATGACATAGCATTCTGGCTTGATAGATTTGAACGCGCTTGTCGAGCTCATAATGTGGATAAATCACAATATGCTAATCAGTTGTCTGAGAATCTAAAAGGTGATTCTCTGACGAGATTATGTTTGGTTGAAGAAACTGACAAGGATAATTATGAAGTTATCAGGGCAGCCTTGATAAAGAAGTACCAACTGTCAGAGAAAGGTTATCGTATTTTGTTTAAGACAATGGTACCTGAGACAGGGGTAGAATTCGCAAAATTTATTCCAAAAGCACGTCTTACATTTCAACGATGGGTTGAATTATCCAAGATTGAGAAAACATATGAAGCTCTTATGGATTTGTTGCTCAGAGACAAGATCATGTCCTCTGTGAATAAACAATTCCTTGAATTTTTACACGAGCGTAAACCTCAAACATTAAAACAAATGGAAGAATTTTGTGACCAATACGTCACGGCACACCCTGACGTAACTCTTAGCAACACTAAGATTAAAGAGGGTATGCCAGTTGCGTCAGCAACACAATACAATAATAATTACTCACACAAATTCCAAGGAGCTCAAAATAAATTTGATGAAAAGGTTAGCTGGAATAAGTATCAAAACCAAGGTAACCACTCAAATCAGGGTTCTTCTCCGAAGAACTGGAATCGGGCTGACAGTCCTCGATACTCGAGGGGTGGCCATAATTTTAGACATTTCCGCAAAGGAAGTACCTATAGGAACTACCCAAGTTCTCCTTCATGGAAACAACAAAACCAACATTACAGAGACACTCATTATAATGAGCATGATGATTATGATCATGAATGTTATGATTCAAACCCAAGTAGGGGTTATAACAGAGGAGGCAATAATAACTATAGAGGTTATGATAATCGAGGTAGATCACAATATAAAAGACGTAAATCACAGTACCAGGCTAACTCTGCACAGCAAGAGTTCCATGAAGCCGGTAATCAAACTAATGATAAGAAAGACTCTAATAATGTGGGATGTTCTGCTTTCGATTTTGGTAGAGCATCTCAATGTTCCCAATGCAAAACATTATTCGATCCAACCACGGTTTCTACTTTAAGCTGTGGTCATCCTCTCCCCGCTCTTCCTGCGTCAGTCGCGCATGATTGAAGAGGTGCTCTTATCTTGAATAGAGGTCTAGTAGATGGTACTCCGGTCTCAATTCTTTTCGATTCGGGGTGCACCACCATTGGAGTGAGGCAGTCACTCATAGATCTTTCTCGAGCCACTGGCAAAGTAATCAAATGCGTAACATTTGGTGGCACATTGGAGAAGTACTCTACTGCCATTGTCAACATTGCTACTCCCTTCTTTACAGGAGATGTGCACGCATGTCTTCTCCCGAATCCGATCGCTGATCTTATAATCGGTCGCATTCATGGAGTGAAAGAATGCACTCCGCAACAAATTGTTGATTGGGAAAATAGGAAGATGCAAACTGCTAATGCTGTAGTCACTAGGGCTCAAGCTCTTAACATGCCTCAATCTTCGCCTTCGGAAGATAACGATACACAGAACCAAGGTGATCCCTTGGAAATTTCTCGTGAATCATTCATAAAGAAACAGGAAGATGATCCTTCTTTAAAAAAATTCTTCACACTAGCAACAAAAGGTGATCCAAATAAAGATACAAGTCGTAAATCTTGGATTACGATGAAGAATGGCGTACTTGTACGTATGGTACGAGACTCCGCTAAGTCCAGTCATTCTCAAATTCTTGTGCCCAAAAATATGAGAGTTAAAATTTAACAGCACGCTCATGATTCACAGTGTGCTGGGCATATGGGTTTTTCCCGTACTAAATCTAGAGTTCTTGAATCTTTCTTTTGGCCTTTTGTGAATAAGGACATACGAATCTATTGTCGATCTTGAAAGATATGTCAAGAAGTTAAATCCAAAGGTCCACGCCATGCTGCACCTATTCAGGCTGCAGATATTCCAATTCGACCGTTTCAAAAAATGGCGATAGACATCATCGGGCCATTTAAGACAAAGTCTACTAGAGGACACCAATTTATCCTGACGTGTGTCGATATGTGCACACGTTCGCCAGAGGCTATTCCTCTGAAGAGCATAACTACTGCCGATATTGCAGATGCTGTTTGGTTCATATTTTCTCGTCTGGGATTCCCAGGAGAAATATTATCAGACCATGGTACCCAACTCATATCGGATACCATGTCTCAAGTGATGTCGACTCTTAAGATAGAGAGATCTCTGAGTAGTATTTATCATTCTATGTCTAATGGGATGGTAGAACGTCTGAATAGAACTCTGAAAAACTTGTATGTAAGATAACTGAAGACCATCCTCAGGATTGGGACAGGGTTTTACCCGCGGCTCTCTTTGCATACAGAGAGGTCGCCAACGAACATACATGATTTTCTCCCTTTGAACTTGTTTTTGGTGCGAAACCGCGAGGTCCTATGTCATTACTTCATGACCTTATAACTGCTGATACTATTGTCGATGACACAAAATCCTCTTACGAATATGTCATTGCACTTAGACACAAGATTATTGAAGCATGCAAATTGGCAACTGCTTCTTCTGAATTTGCGAAACAGAAGGCAAGGCAATTTGCCAATAAGAAGAGATGCTTGCGACAACTTTGTCCGGGTGACAAAGCATTTGTCTTGCTACCTTGTAGGGAAAACAGACTTCTTTTTTCGTGGAAAGGTCCGTACGATGTAATATCAAAAATTTCCGATGTTGACTATATCGTCGAGATGAGCAAGCAGGTTTTCGACAAAACAGATCATGTACTGACCAGATAGCCACTTTGAGAATAATAGTTGAACAAAGTCTGGAATGGAATTCACCACTATACATCGGATTTGTGGACTACGAAAAGGCATTTGACAGCGTAGACAGAGAATCACTTTGGAAATTGATGAGGCATTATGGAATTCCCCTGAAGATCATTAATTTAATAAAGAAAACATATGAAGACATGACATGCAGAGTTCTTCACGAAGGACAGCTTACAGAACCGTTTGGGATAAGAACAGGAGTGCGACAGGGATGCCTCTTGTCTCCATTTCTTTTCTTACTAGCAATAGACTGGGTTATGAGATCATCGACAACACACAACAGAAATGGAATCCAGTGGACTCTGACTAAGCAGTTGGATGATCTGGATTTTGCTGATGACTTGGCTCTTCTGTCCCATAACCGTAACCAGATGCAGGACAAATTGAAAACACTCGATGAGAGGTCACAGCAATTGGGTCTGAAAATACACAGGAAAAAGACAAAAATAATGAGAATAAATGCAGGTAATGATAACAGGGTTGAACTTGAAGAAATACCAATACAAGATGTAGAATCGTACATATATCTTGGCAGTAATATAGACAAAGTTGGAGGGACAGACAGCGATATCAAAATAAGAATACAAAAGGCAAGAGGAGCTTTCATTGCATTGGGAAATATATGGAGATCAAGAGAAATAGGATCCAACACGAAAATAAGAATCTTCAACTCCAATGTGAAGTCAGTCCTATTGTATGGCTCGGAGACATGGAGAACAACAAAGACAACAACCAAAAAGCTACAGACTTTCATAAATGGGTGCTTGCGTAGAATAGAGGGATTAAAATGGTATGACAAAGTTACCAACGTGGAACTGATGACAAGAACTAGACAAGTGCCAGTGGAACAAGAGATGAGAAGAAGACGATGGCGATGGATAGGACACACACTTAGGAAACCTGTTGATAGCATTACAAGACAGTCCTTGTTCTGGAACCCCCAGGGCAAGAGAGGCAGAGGTAGACCAAGAAGCACATGGAGAAGAGAGCTGGAAACAGAGGTGAAAATAATGAGGAGAACATGGAAAGAACTTGAGATGATGGCACGTGACAGGAGGGCTTGGCATGTGTTTGTTGAAGGCCTATGCTCCTTTGGGAGAGGAGGGTTATGACTTGTCTAGTACTAGAAGGTTCAGTCTTATATTGTATATATTTGTATGTTTAGGTCGGACTATATTCTTTGTGCCGAATACTGGGGCAGGTATTCGTTTCTCGAGGCATGCGTAGTGAGTCTCGATAATGCCGTCTGATATGGCTGTGTGTGTTTCTTGGGCTGGTCCTGAAAAATGGTTGAAAGTGATCTGTGAATGATCTTTCAGAAGGAGATTGTGTCTCTACGAGATGTTTATTGTCAGAGATTCTCCTCATGTACTTTATTGTGTTTAAATCGGACTCCAGGTAATACCAGACCCTTTTGATGATCTCTATTTTCGGTTAGGTCTAGATGGACACCGTGTTATCGGACATCTAGGATCGTTTTGTATATCGATGAAGATGACAGGTTTGCCAACAGTTCTTATGCATTACATGAAGCAATCCTAGTGATACAGAACTGTATGGAAACATTCATAAGAGTATTTATATTCACATTACGAATTAACTTCGGCCCATCATTTATCCTTCTTATGAGTGAGTGAGCGAAACTCAAGAAGGTGGCCATGTTGTATTTACTGTCATCACAATGCATCACTGTCAAGAGAACAGAATATCAATCTTACTATCGGACAGTGGTATAGAGATCTTGCTATGATGGAAGCCCACTATCGTGGTTTAACTATCGTTGTATAAACACCTGATATAAATACAGCTTAAGAACTTAGCCAAGAAAGAAAGGGTTCGGCCAGTGAACCTTTTGTTATGTTTACATACTCATCTCCACTGACGCGTTCAGTCAGTTAGAGGATAAGGCGATAGTCTACCAGAACATTGAATGTTGGACTGTATCGCCATTGTATTTGAATGCTGCATGAAATATGTCTGATGTTGCCACCTACTATTTGAATACCATGATTTACCGTGTCAACATGTACTTATGACTGTATCCGTTCTGTCCAAGTGTGTGTCTGATTAAACAGCATGAAACGACTACAACAGTCTGCATTGGTGACTTATAAGTAGGAGTGAATGAGTGCCTTATACTGGTCAACATACGAACATTCCACCATTCGCACAACTAACACATCACACTCTCACTCCATATCTGCATAACACTGCGTCGGTTGAGTTGACCTTTGCTCCACCTGCAGCACCCATCATATTCATCACTGGTGTGCGTAAGGAGAAGATACAGAAGAAGAAATCACATCTTTACAGTGGAGTCCCGACACGTTACAGTTGTTTACACTTTACAAAGAGGCATGTTCCGCAACCTAACGTCAAGGCCTAAAGATCCAACCCCTGCAGACCCAATTAGAAAAGTCGCAATTAAGATGGTCTGGCCGTGTCTGCAGAATGGGAGAAGATCGGCTACCACGACAAGCATGGGAAACTAAGAACCAGAGATCCAGACCTCCAGGTCGACCAAGAGTCCGCTGGGAGGACAACATTAGACAATCTTTGAAAGACAAAGACTAGAATGGAACCAGGCCAGGAGGAAGGCAGACGTTAGAATAGTTTATTGCTCTTTCTTCAAAGGTCTACACCTCACGGTAGAAGGGGAACGATTAAGTAAGTAAGGTTCTCGGCTCACGCTTCCACCTGGCGTTTGGAACCCCCCCGCCGCGCCCCCCCCCCCCCAGTCAACTCGATTGTTTATGCGCGCCTCAAATGCCAGCCAATACATTCAAAGTACAAGTTATGATAGACTAGAGTTTATGGGATTTTTTGTGTGTAACTCATACGTTTAAAAATTTAAAGAACCCCTTTGCATATATGGAATTGTCAAAGTTTACTTATATCACACTTCAAAATGTCTTCCAAGATTGCGTTTGTCTGTAATAACCCACGTAATACGGAAGTCTGATTAGTAGTTTATCAGACTGTGCCAAACTCTTGTATTACCTGACTTGTCGCAAATCCGACTGCCTGTCTAGACACATCATGGTCTATACAATTAGCCCGTAAAAGTCCTTTGTAATTATTCGAAACCACTAGGGCTAAAATGTTAAATTTCTTTATTTTCGTCCAATTAGTCTTTATTGCTGATGCGAACAAAGTCATTAGCATGATGTGGTCCTAAATATTTTACATCGAGTATTTGTTTGAAAATCGTTATGCTGAATTCATTTAAAACAAATCTGATTTGTTTATTATAAAAATGACGGTTAAATCTCAGAGTTGTGTTGCAAACAATCACTTGTTCACATAGCAGCAGCAATCATAGTAAAACGGCACAGTTGAAAAGTAGTCAACTGTGGTTATCTTCGGTATGGCATCAGTCATCCCCTTTGACGTGCTCTGCGCATGTACTTTTAAGCATATTTTCCCCAGCTGTGTGTCGTCAAGGTTTGTGAAACATAATTTTCCTGAAATAAATCTTTCGCATATTTTGGAAAATTTGTATTATCCCTAAACTTAGAAAGATTAGAAAGGTCAGAAAATCGAGGGGCATTGATGAAGTAGGAGTTTAACATAATAGCAGCGAGAGATAGTGTGACAGTGAGTTCGTCACCTTACGAATTATCATTTCTAACAAAAACAGACTATAGCTTAGTTGATAGAAATTTGTTAAAATAAATAAATAAAAAAATTAAACCGTAAAACTTTTAGTAGAAACAGATCATGATAGTAATAGCGTAGATTAATTATTGTCCAATCGTAAGCTGAATAAACCTAGAACACGCAACGCTAACCCAGATTGAGCTGGAAACCCAGCGGGCTTACCCGGCCAAGAAGCAGTTGCAGATTCAGTCTTGATAGTGACCGGACGTGTTGTCCTTAGGCTGCCAAATTTTCGAGGATTTTTCTATTAACTTTAATGAAGTGTTCATTTAACAGTTGTATTATCCTAGTATATAATATGTGAGATATTCCTTACAAGGAGAACTGTAAGTAGAATGATAAAATTTCCTATTATATTTTCATATCAAGGAAAGATTGCCCTTGATCATGTAGAAAGGAATTAATGGCTGCAGGTTGCACCTTGAGTAAAATGCAGAGATGTGAATTTGCCCTGTAGAAGCACCAACGATTTTGGTAGAATATGAGCATATAACATAACACAATGAGAACAATGAATTAATCTGTCTAAACTAAAACTGCTTATATGTATTTGGATCAACGCAAACTGGTATTTGAAAGAAAAAGTGGACAGGAGCTGAATAAGCTTGATTCATACAATGTCGATTCTCCATGCTATATAATTAAGAGCAACTTGCATTTGAAATATGAATGAATAATGCATGTTTATAATTTTCACGCCATCATGTACATAAGTTATGAGTATTAAACATCACGTTGACACAAAAAAGAGGTCGTCAAATTATTGCTAGGCCTTAACCATGAATGGAAGAAAGGAATGTCTGTTGAGAAACCTATAATGTCTTACTAACTGCTCACAAACTACAACACCTTAGAGGATCATCCTAGAACCTGGTATAACCTTAAGTCTGTTGAAGAACAATTTCCAACTCTAGCTATAGACTAGTCGACTAACTAGATTCTTCGTAGTAAACAGCAAACTCCAATACCCCACGGTCACAATAGGTAGCAGAGAGAGCTTTAGTATAATCCAATGAAGTATCATAGTTGTTGTCATATATCTAAGGAAACATTTTATGTGTCACTATTAATTACAACAAAACGGAGAGGTTTTTTTTTCAAAGTTCATCTGGGGATGGATCCTACTTTTCATCTAAGAACGATCGGCCACAGTGATACTGTATGATTCATGCTAGTTGTCAGCACATCTAAACCGTGTAGTGTGTAGCATTCTAATTATTTACACATTTGTTCGCGGTCCGGTGTGCCACATCCGCAATTTTAACTGTTTACGATTTAAAGGATCAGATGAATTAACTTCTTCTGCTTTACACGATGTCGATTCTATCGCATGGACGCCAAGCATGGACTATCAATAAGGAAAAAAAAACAAATTCCAGAGGCAACATAAATATTTTCTCCAGAAATATGTGAACAATAATTATGGCAGGAGAAAAGTGCGCAAGGAAGCCAAAGTGCTCACATCAAACAAATATGGGAATGAGTACAGGAGACCTACTGTACACGATGAAAAAAAAACCCACAAACAAAATTGATCGAAAAAGAGAAAGAGACTGCTAAAGAGAAAATATTTATTTGGTTGCTAATGTTGTTTAAGGCCTATGCGCAAAGGAAGCAGATTCCTCTTGTCTGGAAGAAGTGAACATCAGAACTAATAGACAGTAATAGAGACTGGAAGTTGTGAAGAGACATAATAGCCTAGGCCACATGGCATAGTGCGTGAAGTAGTTGTTGTTTAGCAAAGGTCTGCTCTTCTGTAACTTGTGACAAGCTGACGAATTTTGATTTTTTTCTGTAGGTTGTTATGTTCTGTCGTATAGATTGTCTGTTATTGTTCGGGTTGGCGATGCATTTGCGTTATGTTGCTGTTAGGTGCTACTGTGTAGAGTGACTGTTAATATTATGATGTGTTGCGTCTTTATATTATTTGTATAGTCTGAGTAAACGTCTTGTTACTCTGGCCAAAATCACATAGGGGTATAACTGGTAGACCACGCACAGAGCAATTCAACTCGAAATATTAATGTCACCACAAAGGCAAAGTGGACAATCTACACAATGTTTAATGCGATAAACGCTGCTCCACAGGTATAATCTGGAAAGCCACTATATCTTATGGCATCACATAAAGTCATCAGTATAGCTCTGTACCGTCTGTAGCTAGAACACTGACCTCGAAAGTTTAACACATTTTTATTTAATTCAGACTCACGCTCTCCACAGCATTCATAATCCTTTTTACAAATATACTAGCATCATCTCACGGAGGTATATGGATGATCTAGTGATAGAACATCAATAGGAATATGTCCCGAATTTATATAAGTCTCAGGAGCTCAGAGTCATACGTCCACCTGCCACAATGAAACACACAGAAGAACCCGAGCAGACGATCTCTTACTTTTGCTGATCCCAACTTTAACGTCTGTGAACAGCATCCCGAGGCAATGACGTAACTTCCTGTTACCAAGGACTACCGATAATAAACAAACATGAATCCTTGTCGAACAATTAATAACATCGACATACATGTTATGAATTTTACTGATAACAGAATGCCTAGCAAAAGCTTTTCTTTTGTGTAGAGAGTTAGGTACTGCAAGACAAAGAGATAAAAAATGAATAGTTAAACTATTTCTTAGAAACATTCAAAAGAACTGATAAACAAAAGAGATTTGAAGTTATGGTGACGGAAAATAATATTACAATGAATTTCCTAATAACCCCCTTTGGAGGGTAGAGAACTATCCTTCTCGTGGCATTGCACATACACCAATAAGTGGCTCTGGTTGACCTCCACCAGTTATAGCTTCTGAGTCGGGGAAGTTCTCTGGGGTTGCAAGAAAGCCTAAACCAATACCCCAAATTTTGTTGCTAGGATAAAAGAGTGGACAACTCGAACTCTAGGGGATCGTAACGAATGAACAATAACCGAATGTTACGCTGAACTGGGTAGAGTATCCTGAGATGGTAGGATATTGTAATTCAATTATAATCAGTTAAAAAGAACTCAGTTATCTGTAGCTGGTGATGTAGACGTCTGCTCTCAGTCGATAAATTACTATTCCTAAAAATACATAATGTTATACAGTCTTTGAGGTTAAAAATATGGAACGTTTTATATATTCCATTCATACATATTTAGACAATACACTGAGTTGAATTAACTGTTAATTAACTTTTATCATATTATTGCATATATGTATAAGAAAGCAGCTTTTTGTGCTTTGAAATTTCAAATTAGCTTGGCACTCATTTTTTTCCAGGATCAGCCAGAAATATTAAAGTTGTGAGCAATGGGGCAGTCGGCGTCACAGGTGATATGCGTTTGTTACTTGTTTATTATGGTTTTGCCAGTAACAACAGTTAGTAAAAAGAACGATTATCACTACTACTACTACTACTACTATTACTACTACTATCATCACCACTATAACTAACACACCAGCAGAAGCACAGATACGAGTGGTTGTTAAGTATGAAAATTAGAACAGAAAAAAAATGTCAAATGTGTTTCTTTTTCTTCTTCCTCGTCCGCCCTCAGACTTCTATATTAATTACTCTAATAAAGGCAGTAGTCAGCTCTAAGGCCCCTGACATGTCCAAACAGTTTTTCGTGGGTTGTTGCCATACGTCACTCTGTTCACTGTTGTAAGTTGCGTAGGACTGGGGCAGATGTTCGGCTTTCATGGGGCTGGTGCCACAGGAGCAGAGATCTGTTGGACCAATCCTTTACTTGGAATAAAGATGGTACCTCAACCTATTGTAACCAGTACGTAAGTTGAAAATGATGACCTGGCCTCGTCTAGATAGCTAGTGATAGGCATCATCTTTTATAAGACATGGGTGTTCTCTGTCCCATTTGGACTTGAATATGGTTTTATAGTTGATTTAGCCATGTCATAAGTTGTTTCTATATCGTTTTCTTTCAGGAGTCCCCTTAGTTAGCAAGTTTATCTGCCTCGTCTTTACCTGGAATGTTGCAATCGTCTGGTATCCACTGGACTGTGCACTTGTTGAAGCATTTGGCTAGCTGTCAAGTGGGTTTATCAGATATATCAACCCTTTTGCATAGTGGCTCTTCAGGACTGCTATTAGTGAGAGGGCATCTGTAAAGATCACTATCGGTGTTTCTGCATGTGCTTTGTACTCAGTAATAGTTTCTGCTGCATGTTTCAGGGCTTCTGCTTCAGCACTGAAGCTATTGCAGTATTTGCCAGTGGCAATTGCCATAGAGTGAATTATATTCTTTAATTTAATGAGGATGCCAGCTCCCCCCTCCCCTTCCTGAATTGCATTTTTTTTGCTATATCATCAGTACATGCAAGTGTCCAGAGCTTTGCTGGACATTTTTGGTCAATTTACTTGGTTGCTTTAAGTTTTCTTTGTGTTTCTGGGTGAATTCCTTTACTATCAATGCCTGGAATATCACATTTTAGATCAGCAAAGAATCTTCTTTTCCACAGTGGGAAAATTGTGATTGGTGGTATTTTATGTGCCACGCTTGAACCTGCCTATTCCTAACCTGTTTATTCTCTTGCACAAGGGATGCCCTTCGATTTTTCAGCTTGTTGTAAGATTCTGTTGTCTCGTCTGTACTCCATTGACTGCAGCTCTGTAAGATTTTCCAAGTGGTTGATTTCAGTAGAATTTAGTGCCCCTGTTATAATAAGCGCTGCTTGGTTTTGAAGTTTTATTTCAACATGTGATCTAGCTGCCGTCGACCAGGCTGTGATACCATATTCCATAGCAGGCCTGACTCTGCGTGTATACAGTTTTGTGAGGATGTTTTCATCAGCATCCCATGTGGTACCAGCTCATGTTTTTCATGATGACCATGCGCTGTTGTGCCCTAATCTGTTTTTGTTATCTGTGTTTTCCATATCAAGCAGCGCTTCAGTGTGTTACATAGGTATGTCGGTATTTTATCTTCTCGCTTTGTGTATCCTTTATGTTCAAATTTTGTTTCCTGTGGTTTGTTTGACACGGTGAAACATGCATGTTTAAATACTACTTTTTTAGGTCAAAAGTGATCGTTCACTGAGTTTATGATTTATTCATGATACTTTGACATTTAGTTTTTAAGACGCTCATATCATTTAATGCCTGCCTTTGAAAAAGAATTAAATTGCTACAAGTTTCAGATGTGATTTAAATGTGTGTTTACCCTGGTGCAAATAAAGCCCTTTGGCATTGATATTTATTATGCGAAATAAACATGCGAAGTTTGTTGTCCTCATTCTAATAATCTTTCATGTTCCAGTAAACAAACTGTTTTTTCTTGTCAAACCACATACTGCTGTCATAACAAAAATCTCATTGCAGTAATTAAAACAATATAAACAAGAAACACTGTGATCTTCTTTACAATTCACGAACATTGGCAGTAAAACTGATAGAGACTGACTGATTTGGGTCAAAACTCACATCTGTGTTACTCTTGAACGGAGCATCTGCCATTGCGACTCGTGAATGTGTTGTTGTTAATTCTTGATATTATCTCACGCTTCGCAACTAGATTTCTCAGATTTTTTTTTTCATGTGAGAAATGTTACTAACAACCAGCTCTGTAAACAAAGCTCAGACAAACAACTCCTTACCAAATTAATAATAGAAAATCAACCAAATGTTTTCTAACAAAGTCAGAAACGAACTGCTCCAAGCAGTTAAACAAAATCAATACTTCTGTCCACTCAAAGCTAGATTAAAATCTAAAAGTACTATGTTATTTTATCTTATAATTTTTCTAGTATAGATAGAAGCAATTAATTTCAGTTAATGTTAAACATTTGACAAGTTTCATACAAGCGTCAGGGGAACAATAGATGAAACGACGATGCTGGAGATGTGTCGCGAAATGTGTCGTTTCTTTTTTATGGCATTCACTTTTCTCCGGCATTAATTTCTGTGCCATTCCTTTTATGTTCCAGTATTCATTGTTTTCGCTTTCAGCATTCACGGTTTTCTCATCACGTCTTGTCACACCTCTCACCCAGCCTTCTCTCTTGGTTATTTTCTCGTTTGGTGTCGGCGACGTGTAGCGCAGAAGCGAACTTGCCTCACTGACTTTCCGCTTATCGCCATTTCCAGACGGAGTAAGAGTCTACACTGAGCAACATTCTATTGTTAACAAAGACTTTTGTCTGCGAAGGTACACGAAACCATGTTGTCACATGACAAGGTGCTAGTTTGCAAAGATGAGACGCCCAAATAAATGGCAGACCTCACTGGGATGCAGGAAATGACAATCTTGTTAAAGATTAAGACAAGGACAGTATTGTAAAATCTCTGGCTGATGGACTTTCTTGTGAAAATTAGAAGAAAATATCAAGATATTATCAGTGACAGATTTGTGAAGTAGTGTGTTGAAAACATGACAAATGCTACCGGAAGTGGCAGGACCTAATATGGTAATGGAGTTTGAAAATCACACGTAACGGAAAATGCATTATGTTTCAATGCGGTAATGGTCTACATGATAGGAGAGTAGTGGGACAATATACCCTTTACCAAAATCAGCGGCTTTGAAGAAATAATGGGAAAACGTGGGATAAGAATGTAGAACGTAAATGGGGAACTATTCACAAACGTCTGTGCTTCAAATCAACTGGCTACACGAGGAAGCACATGTCCACATAAAAGAGTAAATAAAGTAACATGAATATCGTCAGACTACCAAACAGAAAATCAGACTGATCATGTACGCACAAACAAGAAGTTTATATCATTATTGCAAGGTACAAACGTATGTAGAGGATCGAGTGTCATATCAGATCATTTTCTGTTAGCCAAAACAAAGATAAAGAGAAACACAACAGTAGACAGCAATATACGACAGTTCAATGTCGGATTTATAAGATATCCAGAAACATGACAGATTTACGGTCACAATATGCAATAACTACTAAGTGCTCCATTAGCTGGAAGATGCAGAAGACCACTGACAACATTTCAAAAATACATGGAATGAGCCATATAAAGAAGTACTGAAGAAAAGAGAATAGCAACACTGTGATAAGAGGTTTTGATGTTAATAAAATTAAAGGTTAACAAGGTGAGGTCAGTCTATGTAAGTTCCCTGAGTAAGAGTGATGCTGATGTATTTCTCAGGGTCCCTATACGCTACCTCTTCTGATCTCACCCAGTGTACATTAATCTCTGTTGTGTTATGTGGCTACGTGTCTAGGGTAATGTATTTAATATGATGGATGAATAATTTCAAACAGAACTTTAACTCAACAAAAGGTAAGGAAGTAAGACTGTTTGTAACGTTTTGATATATACATATGGATACATATATATATATATATATATATATATATATATATAATTTAATTTCCTGTACCTCAATCTTTTGGGACAGGAGTTGTCAAACTCAAGAAAAGGGGTTATTAACAGTATATAAATAAATAAGTTGGAACTCTGTTCATGTCTTGTGACAAAAGAAAGGTCACTGTAATAAGTACCCACTGTCTGATTTCAATGTTTGCTATTAACACTAATCAGTTATTTGAGAGTCTGTTCTTTACATCATTCCCCAGGGAAATTCTTGTTATTGTGGTGGGTGGAATTGTGATGAACTATCAATAGCCCTTAGTAAGGGACTTAACTGGCAAGCCTATCTGATACTGGTGGCTCCAGAATATACACTGTCATTAACTGGTTGCATCCTGTATGAATTTACTGATTTTGGGCTTCACTGGTTCTTGATGGGCCCTCACTGCCCACAGATTCTTCCTTTTCCAGGTTTTCTGCAACACTTTTGACTGGCAATAAAACCCTGGAATGAGAAGGAAAAGTTCCTTCCCTATAGAGGCTGTTAATAACAATTCCACAACTAATCGATATTAATCTTACCTGGGGTCAGCCTTGTATGCTGACCATGTGCACCAGACTAAGTTTCCTTGACTACACTCAGTCCTGTGTTTTCATTCTTTTGCCCATATGGCATCAAAGCCACTGTTCCTTAAGCATTGATTGTCTTACATATAATCAGCAGGGGTGTACAAATATATCTTGTGACCTTTTAATTTCTTCTTTCAAACATTCTATGCATGGTTAAGAAGAAGTGAAGAGGCTATATGTTCGCTGAAAGGAGGGAAGTGACCGGGTGTGGATAATATCCCAGCAGAGCTCTTGAAATATGGAGGACCAGATATAGTAAAAATCATGACAACAATTTGCCAGAAGATATGGAGTACAAAAAAAATGGCCAAAAGAGTGGACGCAGTCATTAGTAATACCGCTTCCAAAGAAAGCAAATCTTAAAATGTGCAAGAACTACAGAACCATTAGCCTTATTAGTCATCCAAGTAAAGTGATGTTAAGGATACTTTTGAACAGAATAAAACAGAAATCAGAAGAAATCTTGTCCGAGGAACAGCCTGGCTTTAGACCAAAAAGAAGTACCTCAGAACAAATCTTCAATATTAGATTACTGATCGAAAAACATCTCCAGCATCAACACGATTTATACCATAACTTCATCGATTTCACAAAAGCCTTCAATCGAGTCTGGCATGAAGGCTTATGGCAAATAATGAGAAAATTCAATTTTGATACCAACATCAAAGATATCATTGAAGCACTATACAAGGACGCAAGCAGTGCTGTTTTTGCAAGCAATGACATTGGAGAATTTTTCAAAACAAATGTAGGAGTTCGCCAGGGATGTATCCTGTCCCCAGTGCTCTTTAATAGATATCTAGAACATATTATGCAGGAGGCTCTTCATGATTATAAAACAACCATATCGATTGGAGGCCGACCTCTTTGCAATCTACGTTTTGCTGATGATATCGATCTGGTATCTAGATCAGAATCAGAACTTCAAGACCTTACCTCTAGACTGGAGAAAATAACAAGAACACATGGGATTGAAATTAATATAGAAAAAAGCAAGATATTGGTGAATAGCCATAAGAAACATGCTCCGACTAACATTACGTTAAATTGGCAAACGTTAGAAGAAGTTAACACCTTTAACTCGGATCCACTATATGTAGTGATGGAAGATCAAGTAAAGAAATCAAGACAAGACTTGAGATGGCCTCAGCTGCCATGACAAGACTGAATGTGATCTGGAAAAGTAACATCAGTTTCCCTGTGAAGATCAAATTATACAAATCACTTGTTTTATCTATTCTCCTATGTGGGTTTGAGAGCTGGACACTCACTGCAGATACGGAGCGAAGGATTCAGGCTTTCGAGCATAAATGTTATAGAAGAATTTTGCGCATTTGCTATAAAGAGCACAAAACAAATGTCTATGTTAGAGAGAAGATAAACACCTATGCAGGCCACCAAGAACCACTTTTGTCAGTAGTGAAACGTCGAAAACTTGCCTGGTTTGGGCATGTAACTCGTCATGACTCTTCTTTCAAACATTCTATGCATGGTTTCACATGTTCTTTGAACACTGTGTCACTCCAGAAGCCACTATCAATTTATTTTCTCCTGGACTTACAGTCACAAAATTTTATGGCAAATGTACAAACACATTTATTTTTCACTTCCCAATAAGGCTGCTTTTAGACACATTCCTACTTAGGTCGTCGTAACCTCTCCCAATTGGCAGTATCGAAATAAAATAGGGCGGCACACACAGCCTGTGACCTACATGTCAATATATTACAAATAAACGTATTTGTCTTACCCCAAGTAAAGAATAATAACACATGCATAAGCTTAACTAGCAGTAAATAGGTTTTTAGACTGCTTTATCTCCAGAAGGCAAAAGCTTGGTCACAAGGTTTTCCCACTGATCTCAAAAAAAAAAATTAACTATTTTTGGATTATAACTGGAGCGATTCTAAGAGTGTTCGTTCGTCTGATTACATTTGGGTATTTTATATCTCCGTTATTTATGGACCGATTTCAAATATCAAAAGTGGTAATTAAACGGCCACTTTACCTCTATCGTTCTATCTAATTTTCTTATGGTTATTCCTTAACAGTTTCATCTGGGTAATTTTTTGTAATTAATTGTAGGTCTACCCTGATCTAAAATATCAGTAAATTAAATTTTTCTAAGTCAAGATAATTTTATTAAGTGGGAATCTTTAGGTTAATATATTACTCAATATCAGCGCTATAATTCAAGATATCCCTTTCATTCTAATTTCCTTTAGTTATTGAGAAATAAATTATTTAATTTTGGTCAAAAACACAGAATCGGCATTTTTGCCACTACAACCAAATTGTTTCTTGATTCTACAAAACGAGGTAAAAATTTGATTGGTTGTTAATTTTGACTACGTCCTTCGATAAATATTAGGGTGGGTGTGTGTGTATTGGGGTAGTAACTTTTAAATGCGGTAGTAGAAAAATTCAAATTCTCTAGTTAAATTTTTAGCGGTAAATGGACTTTGCCCCTCAGACAATTTTCAAATATTGTAGTTATTTATATGTTTTAAATAAGTTAGCTAGTACATTTTAAGCTGGGAATTTGAGCGTGTTGTAAAACGGACTCACTTTACTACTGTTACCGGCCACTACATATGTTAAGTTATGTTAATGTCCGAAATTTAACAATCTCTTTGTTGTGTACTGTTGTGGAATGAATGTGTTGATGCTTTCCTACACTGTTGAATTCTGTACGGTCTACTTCAACGTTCCTGCACTGTGTTACTGTTTATTTCTGTGCTTGTGTAGTCAGTCCAACCTGGGCCAAACAGCACTGTTATGCCCGAATAGCTCACCAGGCGTTGAGGCGTGTCATGTTGACATACATTTATCCGACATCTTCAAATGTGGGGTACTCGATATTTGTGTAGGTTGAATGGTGATGTGTTTGTGTAGAAATCGCGAATGTGTTTAGGCTCTTGACATATAAACAAGGCACCCACTCACTCACATGCAGTAGTCAGTAATGTTGAAACTGCAGGAACTTTTCAACCATTTATTGACGAGACACTACGATATCAACAGGTACATTAAAAATGGACGAGAATCAAGGACATCATACATATTGGAAATGACTGGCAAACATCTTGCATTATAAGCTTGAACCACTCATCTATAAGGAGGTTATCGACAATGGTCTGTCCTTTAACAACTGTTCATACGTGGTAATAATAACAAACATCGAGCATCATCAGTTTTGTATAGCTCGTGGATATGATGTTAATAACGCTGGCTTGACAACAGATTCTTTTCCTACTGTAGCTCAGGCCCCCCTGACTGAACGCGTCAGGTAGTCCTTAACAATATAGTTACTTAACATCGAAGTCTGTGAACTTGATAATAAAGTCAAGACTTCATCTGGCTTCACCCGCCAGGCACTTTTTCTTCTGCTGGATATAGGCCGTAATGACGGACCTTATAATGGTTGATAAACAACTGTTCATTTTTCCCATAGGCATATATTATCTTCCATGCCGAAACAATATATGTTCATTGTGCTTCTATAAAGTACTTCAACGAATAGACCTAGTTGGCTACGTCAAGCACACATAATGGACTCTGGATCACAAGAACTGTGAGCGCTACTCACAGGTTCATACTAAATGTTCTGCAATCTTTGCATAATAATTAAGTCGTTTTACCTTGGACAGAATTCCGAGAAATACACAAATAACAACTGTCGTCGTTCTAGACGAACAGAATAACTCTGGGGAGAATCACTAACATCACAAGACTATCTTTCCCCAGATAATGCAGAGAAGAAACAACGGACATCTTGGTCCGGCAGATACCAGCTCATCACTCCCCGAGACGGAAGTTCTCTCGATCGCGCTAAAACTTTGCGCATGCGTAGACAGAACAGATTTGAGAACAGTAAACCGGCCTGTCTTAAGACAGATCGACAACCAAGAATAGACACAGGGAAGACAACCCTAAATCAACCTGTGTCAGAGAGTAAACCTACAGTTATGTACCTTCGATTATCAAAAGTATTAAATAGATTTACATCTTATGAAATCGTCAAAAACGACGGCAACAGATTACGACCCCCTCCGGATAAAAAAAAGAAACATTTTTTTTGGGGGGAAATACATCAATGAGCGAGATTTAATAAGATCATAACGCATGAATGATGCGCCGATGAAAGGATCGATATAAATATAACGACATAATGTCAGACCCAATCAACGCACAATAGCGCGTGTAGTGAGAACAAAAGTTCACCTCACAAAATAAGAGAAAATATTTTTTCCAAGTAAAATATATCCGGGAGGTACTACCAAATAAACCTCTGTTGCTGGCAATGCTAATAAAAATCACATACATATAAAAAAATTCAATGTTATAGTAATGCAAATGACACAATTAGCAACATGCTATAATGTACTATAATTACTAATGCATGTTACATGTGGCCGCATTAATTTTTTTCGCCCTTTATATTATGTTAACTCAACCTTTTCCATTACACTAAAGATGGTAATAGAGAAAGAAAACAATTAATTTATCACTCTAAGTTGACAACAAATGTGTTAATATATATAGGTATAGTAAAGAGACATACCTCTAGCAGTGTATCAGGAGAAACTAGGACACAAGACTTAAGTGGACTCATGTGGGCATGTAGACAATATGTCTGCCATCACATTATCCAGACCACGGATAGCTCGCACCGTGAAATGAAAAGGTTGAAGAGCAATAGCAAATCGAGTAGATCTCGAGCTCTTCAAATTCTTACACTGAATAGATGTAAGAACTTTTTGGTCCGTTTCCACAATGAAATGCGCACCAAGAAGGAATCTTTGTAACTTAAGGATTGACCAAACCATAGCCAACAACTCACGGTCTAAAACCGAGTAATTCATTTCTGCCGCATTCAGTTTCCTAGAAATATACATTACAGGATGCAGAGTTCCTGAATACTCTTGCATTAGTGCCGCTCCGATCCCTGTGGATGAGGCGTCACTACGAAGAACAAAAGTCTTATAAGCAATAGGTAGTCTTAAGATAGGTGGGGATGAGAACAAATTCTTAATCTGATCCAATGAAGCTTGACATTCTTGAGACCAGCGCACCATGTTAGGAGACCCTTTCTTCAATAGGGTTGAGAGTGGTGCCATGATAGAATATAGATTCTTAATGAATCTTCCGTAGAATTGTATTAATCCCAAAAGACTACATACTAGTTTCTTTGTTTTTAGTACAGAGATATTTAATATCTTAGAAATGTTTTGGTCCTCTGTCTTCAATAGACCATGACCAACTCGATGACCCAGGAAAGAAATTTCGCTAAACCCAACAAAGGCTTTAGAGGGTTTTGCAGTTAAATTATGCTCGCGTAGTGTTGACAGTAATTCATTTAACCCCAAGCAGTGATCTTCCCAAGTATTACTGAAAAGACAGATGTCATCTAAGTATGCAATGACATCTGAACGATATGAGAGAATTCGACGCATCATGCGTACTAAAGTAGCCGGGGCGTTCATAAGCCCGAAAGGCATAAAATTCCACTGAAACAAACCCCTAGGTGTTGAGAAAGCAGTGAGAGGTTTGGCGTGTTCAGTTAACGGAACTTGCCAATAGCCTTTTGACAAGTCAAGCTTAGTAAAGAATCGAGAGTTAGAAAGTCTAATAAGTAGATCTTCTAATAAAGGCATAGGTTCAGCATCGAACTTCGTAACTTGGTTTAATTTGCGATATTCTACACAAAGGCGTATGTTATTGTCTTTCTTTCGAACAATAACCATGGACGAAGAGAATGCTGAGGTGGATGGTTCAATTATCTTCATTTGTATCATCTCGTCCAATTCTTTCTCGACTTGTGCTTGGAAATGAATAGGAATAGGATATGGTCTAACTCTGATCGGAGTATGATCAGTAAGTATAATGTCATGCTCAATGACATTTGTGTGTCCAGGAATGTCGGTAAGGACATCCTGAAATACTTGTAGCGTAGAAATTATTTGTCGCTGTTCCTCAAAAGACAAATTAGAAGAAACAGTAACGTTTCTCCATGATTCCGTAGAAGTAAGTGGAATCACAGGAAGAGGTAGATTGACATCCGAAAAAGAAGTTTCCTCATCCTGTATAACTGACAGGGATGAGATATGACCTTGTTGGACTGGAGAGTCGTCCGTTGCCTGAAAAATAGGCTGCAAATAGTCTGGTCGCTCATGATATTCCGTAAGCATATTTATATGAAAGGTTTTATGACTTCCATTAATATCAACAACATAGTCGACATCGGAAATCTTCGAGACTATTGTATATGGACCTTTTCATGTAATAAGAAGTCTGTTCTCTCTGGAATGGAGTAAAACAAACGCTTTGTCTCCGGGACAAAGTTGACGTAGGCGTCTCTTCTTATTAGCAAATAGCATTGCCTTCTCCTTAGCAAATTCGGATGATGAAGTTGCTAGCTTGCATGCTTCAATAAATTTTTTCGGAGAGCAATGACATACTCATATGAAGATTGTGCGTCATTGTCGATATTATCAGCAGTTATAAGATCATGCAGCAAAGACATAGGACCGCGCGGTCGCACGCCAAGGACAAGTTCAAAAGAAGAAAATCCTGTATGTTCGTTGGGGACCTCCCTATAGGCAAAGAGAGCCGTGGGTAGGACCCTGTCCCAATCCTGAGGATGATCCTCAGTTATCTTCCCCAGTAAGTTCTTGAGTGTTCTATTAAGACTCTCAACTACCCCATTAGACATTGGGTGATAAATACTACTCAGAGATCTTTTAATGTGCAGAGTAAACATTACCTGCGACATTGTCTCTGATATCAATTGTGTGCCATGGTCTGACAATATTTCCCCTGGAAAACCTAAACGAGAAAATATAAGCCAAAGAGCGTCTGCGATATCAGCAGTGGAAATGCTCTTAACAGGAATAGCCTCTGGCCAACGCGTGCACATATCAACGCACGTGAGGATAAATTGATGTCCCCTGGCCGATTTAGTCTTGAAAGGGCCAATGATATCTATGGCCTTTTTCTGAAACGGCCGAATAGGAATGTCTGCTGTCTGAATAGGCGCAGCATGCCGTGGACCTCTAGATTTTACCTTTTGACATATTTTGCAAGACCGGAAATAAATTCGTATGTCTTTACTGACAAATGGCCAAAAGAAAGATCCCAGAACTCTCGATTTAGTTCGGGAAAAACCCATGTGTCCAGCACACTGAGAATCGTGTGCATGTTGAAGAATTAAGGCTCTCATACTTTTGGGCACGAGAATTTGAGAATGAATAGTCGCGTCTGAGTGTTGTACCATACGCAATAGTATAACATTCTTCATAGTGATATATAATTTGCGACTGGTATTCTGATTCGGATCACCGTTTTTAGCAAGAAGAAAGAATTTCTTTAAAGAAGGATAGCCTTGAAAGTGTCTATAGTGACTACCTCTCCGCAAGTTTCCATAATTATAGGACCCGAAATAACGAGGATTATCAGATCTCATCCAGTTCTTTGAAGAAGACCCATTATGTGATGGGTTACCCTGGTTCTGATCATAATTACGATTGCTCTTCTTATTGAAGTTATGTTGAGCACCTTGGAATTTATTCATAAAATTAGGGCCGTATGGTGCTGCAGAAGCAACCGGTAATTCTTCTTTCACCTTAGCATTGCTAACAGTAGCATGGGGATGTGCAGTTACATACTGGCAACAGTATTCCTCCATGTCTTTTATGTCCTTAGGTTTACGCTCATGAATAAAGGCAAGGAAAGACTCATTGACAGATGAAATAACTTTATCTCGAAGTAATAAGTCCATAAGCGCTTCGTATGTTTTTTCTGTCTTAGACAGCTCAATCCACCGTGTAAATGTAAGACGTATCTTAGTAATAAAGTCGGAGAACTCTACTCCAGTTTCTGGTAGCATTGTCTTAAACCGAAGACGATAATCTTTTTCTTTTAATTGATATCTCTTAAGTAATGTTGCCCTAACAACATCATAATTAGTTCTATCAATTTCCTCTACTGCCATTACAGTACTTAATGGTTCACCTGAAAGTAATTCCATCAGTTGTCCGACATATTGTTCCTTATCTACCTTATGCGTTACGCATGTTAATTGGAATCTATCCAGATAGAAGGTTATGTCGTCCTTTAGAGGGTTGAAAGGAGGTAATCTGACTTTGTAAGTATTCTCTTTTATCCTACCCGAAGTTGCTTGAGGAGCACTCATATTCATCATCTTTAAATTCTCCACCTCCAAAGCTAATAGTTTTTCCTCATGTTCCATTTGTGCTTTCCTTTCCTCAGCAGCAGCTTGAAGTTTCTTCTCCTCAGCAGCAGCTTGAAATTTTCTCTCTTCAGCAGCAGCCTCAGCTTGAAGTTTTCTCTCTTCAGCAGCAGCTTGAAATTTTCTCTCCTCAGCAGCAGCTTGAAGTTTTCTCTCCTCAACAGCAGCAGCAGCTTGAAGTTTTCTTTCTTCAGCAGCAGCTTGTTGCTGTATTCTTCTATCTTCAGCTTCTCTGTCCAACTGCATTTTCATCGTTTTCTCTTCAGCCTTCTGTGCCTTGGCATATTGAGCAAGTGCAAACTCTTCCAATTTCTCACCAGTTTTGCCAAGGGATTTCCCTTGCTCAATAAAGACATCTAATGTAGACATTCTGTCTAATAATATTAGATCAGACCTGAAAAATTGAATAAATTACCTTATCCCAACCTCAATGGGAGACAAGTCTGTAATCCTAGACTTGTATACTCACTTCACTTTATTCTATCCGAATCTCCGTGGGAGACAAGTCTTTTAATGAAAAACTTGTATAATCACATTGTTTCTTTACAATAATATGATCATAAATAACCTCTATCTGAAAAGTGTAGCATATCAACAATAATAGTGCATGCTATCTGAAAAGGGCATCATATCAACAATAATAGTGCATGCTATCTGAAAAGTGCATCATATCAATAATAATAGTGCATGCTATCTGAAAAGTGTATCATATAAACAATAATAGTGCATGCTATCTGAAAAGTGCATCATATCAACAATAATAGTCCATGATCAAGTATATATATAGACTGTGTATGATGAACAAGTAGACGATAACAATACAAAGACAAGAATGTATAACAACCGAAAACGTTCGCAGAAGTCAAATGAAAATAAAGCTTAACTAAATCTAATGTTGTAAAAAATTACAATGATAACTGCGAAAAATCAAAACAAATCACGACACTGTTATAAACAAAAAGGGTGTATAGAAATAAACGAAAGGAAGGAGAGGCGGACAGGTACAAACAAAACAAATAAAAAAATCAAAGAATGGGAAAAAATAACGAAAACGACACTAACACATCTCGTCACAGCTAAGAAAAAAAAAATGAAAAGTAGCAACGTACGTCGCTCGCAATTTCCACTGTGGGAGATAAGCGCAGTCCCTACAGAACACGCTCCGAAAGAATCTCTATCACGTGGTATCTTCTAACGGAGTCACCTTCCCAACCAGCCCGCGACACACACACTAACACAACATGTAAACACAGAACATGTAAACAAAGAATGCATTAATAAAGTGTGACAATATATAGCAATGCGAGGAAGCTCGACCGTTGAAAATTACGGTAATGAGACTTGTCAACAACAGCTGAACTAGAATGTAAACACCAGTCGTGAACGTTCACAATGAAGATCATCGACGACTTTCAAACTGTTGAAGGTGTGTTGCTGTTATGTGCTGAACAGTATAAATCATCTTGTCCAGTTCCCAATGTGTAGTTCATCATCAATGCGTGTTATGATCATTAATGTCCTCAATCAGTCCAATGGACAGCTTTAGACCCACTGATCTGGCCTACCACATATGTTACCAGCCACTAGATATGTTAAGTTATGTTAATGTCCGAAATTTAACAATCTCTTTGTTGTGTACTGTTGTGGAATGAATGTGTTGATGCTTTCCTACACTGTTGAAGGCTGTACGGTCTACTTCAACGTTCCTGCACTGTGTTACTGTTTGTTTCTGTGCTTGTGTAGTCAGTCCAACCTGGGCCAAACAGCACTGTTATGCCTGAATAGCTCACCAGGCGTTGAGGCGTGTCATGTTGACATACATTCATCCGACATCTTCAAATGTGAGGTACTCGATTTTTGTGTAAGTTGAATAGTGATGTGGGAGTGTAGAAATCGCCAATGTGTTTAGGCTCTTGACATATAAACAAGGCACCCACTCACTCACATGCAGTAGTCAGTAATGTTGAAACTGCAGGAACTTTTCAACCATTTATTGACGAAACACTACGATATTACAGGTACAGTCAAAATGGACGAGAATCAAGGACATCATACATATTGGAAATGACTGGCAAACATCTTGCATTATAAGCTTGAACCACTCATCTATAAGGAGGTTATCGACAATGGTCTGTCCTTTAACAACTGTTCATACGTGGTAATAATAACAAACATCGAGCATCATCAGTTTTGTATAGCTCGTAGATATGATGTTAATAACGCTGGCTTGACAACAGATTCTTTTCCTACTGTAGCTCAGGCCCCCCTGACTGAACGCGTCAGGTAGTCCTTAACAATATAGTTACTTAACATCGAAGTCTGTGAACTTGATAATAAAGTCAAGACTTCATCTGGCTTCACCCGCCAGGCACTTCTACTTCTGCTGGATATAGGCCGTAATGACGGACCTTATAATGGTTGATAAACAACTGTTCATTTTTCCCATAGGCATATATTATCTTCCATGCCGAAACAATATATGTTCATTGTGCTTCTATAAAGTACTTCAACGAATAGACCTAGTTGGCTACGTCAAGCACACATAATGGACTCTGGATCACAAGAACTGTGAGCGCTACTCACAGGTTCATACTAAATGTTCTGCAATCTTTGCATAATAATTAAGTCGTTTTACCTTGGACAGAATTCCGAGAAATACACAAATAACAACTGTCGTCGTTCTAGACGAACAGAATAACTCTGGGGAGAATCACTAACATCACAAGACTATCTTTCCCCAGATAATGCAGAGAATAAACAACGGACATCTTGGTCCGGCAGAAACCAGCTCATCACTCCCCGAGACGGAAGTTCTCTCGATCGCGCTAAAACTTTGCGCATGCATAGACAGAACAGATTTGAGAACAGTAAACCGGCCTGTCTTAAGACAGATCGACAACCAAGAATAGACACAGGGAAGACAACCCTAAATCAACCTGTGTCAGAGAGTAAACCTACAGTTATGTACCTTCGATTATCAAAAGTATTAAATAGATTTACATCTTATGAAATCGTCAAAAACGACGGTTACAACTACATATCTCCCCCGATAGAAAAGCGTGAACCACTAGTGCAGCTTTCATATCCGTATTCAGTCAAGTTCAAATTATGTCACATATATTCTACTCTGCTTTAGTGTGATTCTGGGTTCTTGCAGGTGGGTCATTCAAAGTAGGCACTACTCAAGAAATCTGCCTCAGACCTCTACAATCCAAGAATCTATTGCAGGATGTGTTAATAAACAGACGCAGATGCTACTGCCTGTCACATGCCTATTGTCAATCAAAGTTCACCATTAATCTTCCCTGAGTCTGTCCAGTGGCATGTCCAGAGGTGTTTAGATGTTCCTCAAGGTTGCAATATTTATGAGGAGGGAATCTATAAAGATGGTGATAGCTGAGTTATGTAGGGGGTCCAGTAATTTCCTCATCAGCCTGGATAAAACACTCGGAGTAATTTCAATCCCAAAAGCAACATATCACTTCACTGTGCTTCTCCGAAATGATCACAGCCAACAATTGGTCTAAGCTCAAGCTTGATTGGAATTTGGAAAAACCCTCTACTAATATTTATACATGACTCTTTAATCTGCCATTCAGATAAAGGCCCTATTCACCAGCTGTCTTCTCAGCCCAACGGCTATTGGTGATATAATATATATTATGGGTAAATGAGTTCCTTCATCAAGAATCAATTCCACTTTTTAGCATTTGCTATAATATGTGTGATCTCCATCCAATGTCCGTACAATACTTCCAATTGGACTGTATAGGGTCGGTCAACTACCCCTGTCACCGGTGCCCTTATAATGCTAAATTAATAGCCGTATGTTGAAGTGAGCTTGGCATTAGGCAACCTGGCCAAACGCCCGCTCCCAACTTTTCTAAGGTTACCATTTAGTTTCGGTTTCAGTGTTGGCCGATTAACCTCAGTGCTATTTTCAGCCAGTTCTAAGAATTTCGATCTACTGTGTGTCGGGTGAAACTGGTCTGTGTTTATTTTTACTCTTTGTGCCATACATAGAGTTGCTATGTTAAATGTTTTATGGAAAGACTGTTTGTGGAAAGGTGTTTCCCTATCCACTATATCTACCTTATCATTTTTATTTGCCTTTTGGTTTTTAGGCCCTGGTTTATGATTTCCGCAATGCTTTTCTCTGTCCTGAGTATTATTTTCTTTCCTACGTGTGGAATGTACCTTGCTACACTGGTCACAACTTTGTACGTACTGGGCAATGTCCCCAGCTACATTTGGCCAGTAGAACTTTACAGATGTCCTTTGACAGGTGGTACCCATCTTCTGATGTCCACCGTCTGGATCAACATGTGCTGGTGCCATAACTTGTTCCCTATAACTCCATGGCAGTACTAACTGTCCATATCCTTTGGATCCTGCTCCAGCTTTCCTGTAGAGCAGTCCCTCCTTCAAAAAGAATTCTCCTTTCTTAGGGTGGTTATGGTTATTTATCAATTTGCCAAAGCGATGTTTTAATGTTTTGTCTTTTGCCAGGGCCTTCCTCATCTCTCTCGGATGAATCTTTAGTGGTGGTTCCTCCTCCTTACTAGGGGTCGACCTGACCTGCAGCGTGACCATGATCGCAGGTTTTATATATCTCCCTAGAAACACATATCTACTTCCTAACACCAGCGGGTAATTAGGGTCGTCACACACTGCTGCTCTAATCACTCCTTCCACGTACCTAGTCTTGACATTGATATTGGCTACGGAAAGTGTCATGGTGGCTGTATCCTTTAATGTCCCTTGTATCTCCACTTTGTCTGTGGTATACTGGTCAGGGTGCACCAGGGTTGCACTCACAACTGAGTCAAATTCTAAACCTAAATCGTAAAGGCACTTGACTTTCGCACCATTACATACTACTTCTTCACAGATGGGGGGGGGGGGGGGGGAGAATGATGAGGTTCATGCTGCCCTGTAGACAGTTCCTTCTTTCCCTTGTTTCCCACTGTTATCATGCATGTAGCGTGATATGGAGGAACTTTCCTACCACATTCATTTATATTATGATTGTGCATCCTACATATTTTACACCATTTTCCTTCTGGTCTGTAAGGTTTCTTTTCATTTACTTGAGGGTTTCTGTCTCTAGGATCATACCTTGGCCTGTCATAATTTTGTTTAAATCTAGGGGGTTGATCCCTATCATTATAATACTCATCTTGTTCTGGTGGGGTTCTATTACTTTCTGGTTGTTTCTTCTTAATACCAGCTAGTTCCTGCTGTGCCGCCTGATATCTCTTAGCAACATTGAGAATCTCCCCCAATATCTCTGCACCTGGTTCCGTGAGACATTTTCTCAGGTCTGGAGCCATGGACTTTCTTAATTGCTCAATCATAATCATTTCCTTCAGATCTTGGGTTTTCTCCAGAGCAGTCCATTTCTCTAAATAAGTCTCTAGTCTGGCAGAGAATTTGTGGTAGGTCTCCCCAGAAAGTAGCTTAGCATTCCTAAATTTCTTCCTATAAAATTCACTATTTTTTTCGTATCTAACTAATAAGGCTTGTTTGAGAATATCATAATCTTCTTGGTCTTCTCTGCTTAACTTAAAGAAGACTTCATAAGATGTTCCCATAAGTCCTTGGGATAATTTTAAACTCCACTTCTCCTTCTCCAACCCATAGTTAGTAGCTAGTCTCTCATATCTGCTGAGATAGGACTCGATCTCATCGTCTTTCTCTACAAAAGGATCTAAATGAAAATTCATGGCTGAATTTGAGGCCCCCTGACTGGCACTAGTATCAGAGGTAGATGGGCCGTTTCCATTTTCTGGAATATGTCCTTGCAGTTCAATTTCTTTTAATCTTAACTCATGTTCTCGTTACAAACGCTTGTCATCTGCTTCCATTTGCAATCTCCTTTCCTCTGCCTCACTTTGCAATCTCTTTTCCTCTGCCTCCCTTTGCAATCTCTTTTCCTCTTTATAAATTTATCACATTCAGTAGTAACATACTGAATCAGAAGGTCCCCACTCATGCCAAGTTCTTTACCTGTCTGCACTGTAGCAGATCTAAATTTGGCAAGGTCTGCCATTCTCTCATTCAAATTATGAACACTTCTGTAATAATGTAACAAATACTAACTTAATTAAATAATGGCAAAGAAAGCTCATCCAATTCATCACAATTTGTTTAGTTTTATAAAATTTATTTCCTAGTGAGTAGGCCCCAGGGTATGGTGGAACAAAAATAATCCCGGACAGGACCCCAATATGTGATAAGAGGTTTTGATGTTAATAAAATTAAAGGTTAACAAGGTGAGGTCAAGCTATGTAAGTTCCCTGAGTAAGAGTGATGCTGATGTATTTCTCATGGTCCCTATCCGCTGCCTGTTCTGATCTCACCCAGTGTACATTAATCTATGTTGTGTTATGTGGCTACGTGTCTAGGGTAATGTATTTTATATGATGGATGAATAATTTCAAACAGAACTTTAACTCAACAAAAGGTAAGGAAGTAAGACTGTTTGTAACGTTTTGAAATATACATATGGATACATATATATATAATTTAATGTCCTGTACCTCAATCTTTTGGGACAGGAATTGTCAAACTCAAGAAAAGGGGTTATTTACAGTATATAAATAAATAAGTTGGAACTCTGTTCATGTCTTGTGACAAAAGAAAAGGTCACTGTAATAAGTACCCACTGTCTGATTTCAATGTTTGCTATTAACACTAATCAGTTATTTGAGAGTCTGTTCTTTACATCATTCTTCAGGGAAATCCTTTTTATTGTGGTGGGTGGAATTGTGATGAACTATCAATAGCCCTTAGTAAGGGACTTAACTGGCAAGTCTATCTGATACTGGTGGCTCCAGAATATACACTGTCATCAACTGGTTGCCTCCTGTATGAAGATACTGATTTTGGGCTTCACTGGTTCTTGATGGGCCCTCACTGCCCACAGGTTCTTTCTTTTCCAGGTTTTCTGCAACACTTTTGACTGGCAATAAAACCCTGGAATGAGAAGGAAAAGTTCCTCCCCTATAGAGGCTGTTCATAACAATTCCACAACTAATCGATAATAATCTTACCTGGGGTCAGCCATGTGTGCTGACCATGTGCACCAGACTCTAAGTTTCCTTGACTACACTCAGTCCTGTGTTTTCATTCTTTTGCCCATATGGCATCAAAGCCACTGTTCCTTAAGCATTGATTGTTTTCCATATAATCAGCAGGGGTGTACAAATATATCTTGTGACCTTTTAATTTCTTCTTTCAAACATTCTATGCATGGTTTCACATGTTCTTTGAACACTGTGTCACTCCAGAAGCCACTTTCAATTTATTTTCTCCTGGACTTACAGTCACAACATTTTATGGCAAATCTACAAACACATTTATTTTTCACTTCCGAATAAGGCTGCTTTTAGACACATTCCTACTTAGGTCGTCGTAACCTCTCCCAATTGGCAGTATCGAAATAAAATAGGGCGGCACACACAGCCTGTGGCCTACGTGTCAATATATTGCAAATAAACTTATTTGTCTTACCCCAAGTAAAGAATAATATTACATGTACAAGCTTGACTAGCAGTAAATAGGTTTTCAGACTGCTTTTTCGTCTAGAAGGCAAAATCTTGGTCACAAGGCTTTCCCACTGATCTCAACCTCGCAGTGAATGTTAGTTTTTTCAAATGGCGGTTCAAACTACAATGGCCTGATTTTTCCAAGTAGTTGTAAATTTTATTACCTTACCCCTAAGCAATCAGAAGTCGAGTAAAAAAAAATTAACTATTTTTGGATTATAACTGGAGCGATTCTAAGTGTGTTCGTTCGTCTGATTACATTTGGGTATTTTATATCTCCGTTATTTATGGACCGATTTCAAATATCAAAAGTGATAATTAAACGGCCAATTTACCTCTATCGTTCTATCTAATGTTCCTTTGGTTATTCCTTAACAGTTTTATCTGGGTAATTTTTTTGTAATTAATTGTAGGTCTACCCTGATCTAAAATATCAGTTAATTAAATTTTTCTAAGTCAAGATAATTTTATTAAGTGGGAATCTTTAGGTTAATATATTAATCATTATCAGCGCTATAATTCAAGATATCCTTTTCATTCTAATTCTCTTTAGTTATTGAGAAATAAATTATTTAATTTTGGTCAAAAACACAGAATCGGCATATTTGCCACTACAACCAAATTTTTTCTTAATTCTACAAAACGAGGTAACAATTTGATTGGTTGTTAATTTTGATTACGTCCTTCGATAAATATTAGGGTGGGTCTGTGAGTATGGGGGTAGTAACTTTTAACCTGTTCTAGTGGAAAAATTCAAATTCTCTAGTTAAATTTTTAGCGGTAAATGGAATTTGCCCCTCAGACAATTTTCAAATATTGTAGTTATTTATATGTTTTAAATAAGTTAGCTAGTACATTTTAAGCTGGGAATTTCAGCGTGTTGTGATACGGATTCACTTTACTACAAACACAAAGCTTGGTTAACAACAGAAATCACCAATAATGTTCGGGAGGAAAAAAAAACAGGAAAGCAGATTTAAACAGAAGCAAAACAAAAAGTTCCAAAGCCAAGGCTCAAGAAGTAAACGCAAAAGCGAACAAAGAGGTAAGAAAAAGAGCCAAAAGGAATTTTATTGGGAAGTTGACAAGAGAGACAGAGAAAGCTGCCACCAAAAGAAATATGAGACACCTGTACAACAGCTCAAAGAAACTAAAAGGCAAATGCGAGAAAGTAAATGGCCTCATCAAAGGTAACAATAGAACATTCCTGAGCAATGTACAATACCAAATGAAGAGGTGGCCATACATTTTGAGGACCTTCTCGTTAGACTATTTCCACAAAATCCCCAACCTCTCCCCGATATCCAGCCAGCAGAATGGGAGCTACAATTCAACTGAAAAAGACCACCGAAGGACGAAATAAACAAGTCATAAAGCTTGAAAGATGGAAAATCGGCCGGTCCAGATCGCATTCCAGCAGAGGCCATCAAAGAGATTGATATATGTACAGAGATATTATAAAAATTACATGATAAAGTCTAGGAGGGAGACGAAATACCAGCAACATTTAAGGAAAGATACCTAGTCAATTTGCTTAAAAGAGGAGATTTACAAGAGTGCACCAATTACACAGGAATAATGTTATTATCAGGCCGAGGAAAAATATTAAACATTATCATCCTGGAGAGATTAAAAGAGTCCTTAAATAGACAACTGAGAGATGCATATGCAGGCTTTTGGCTAAACAGACCAGATAACCACATTGAGAATAATAATGTAACAAGTCTGGAACGAAACTCATTTCTCTACCTTGGATTTGTGGGCTATAAAAAGGCATTTGACAGTATGGAATGAGATTCACCATTAAAATTCATGGGGCGTTGTAAAGTCCCCATGAAGATCATTAACTTAAAAAAGAAAACATATGAAAGCATGATATGCAGAGTTCTTTATGAAGGATACCTTACAGAACTATGTGGGATAAGAATTGGCGTGCTACAGGTATGCCTCTTGCCATCATTGCTCGATATGTTGATTATGACAACAGCGAATTTAACCGACAGAAACAAAATCCAGTGACTCTGACTTGAACACCTTGATAATCTAGACTACTTGGCCCTTCAGTCATATGACTATAGTTAGAAGAACGACATGCTGAAACACTAGATGATATTTGACTGCAAGTGGATCTGACAATATACAGGGGAAAAACACAGATAATAAGAATAAATAGAGCAAATGATAATAAGATTGCGCTAAAAGAAACATCACTACAAGATAACAATCGCATTTGCTGGGAGCAAAATAGATACATTTAGGACAGAAAATGATCTCAACATAAGAATACAAACGGCTTGAGGAGCTTCAATTGAATGAAGACATAAAAATCAGATACTTCAGTTCAAATTTCAAGGCTCCCTACACCAAGGTGTCACGAAGTGGCTTTAAGTTAGAGTCTGTCTGAATAAAGAGACAAGACACTAGTAATGAGAAAGTCTGAGAAGATAGATTTAGATGAGAATACAGTGAATGTGGAAGGATGTGAGTTATAGCTTCGAGGGTGAGAACCAAGATTGACTCTCCCTCGCCACTTGTGACTTAATTACTAGCTACTGTCTCACCACCTCTGACTACCAGAAAGGAGATAAGGTTTCACTAAATTCCACAGACACAACTATACAGACAAAGCATATAAGTACAGTATAGTTGAAGGTAAACTGATACAGTATACATTTTATAGTTTATTAAAAACACCAAATCAATACCACAGAAAAAAAATAAATAAAGTGCGAGTTTGCACAACCTGTAAAAAGAACAATTCTAATGAAAGACACAATATAAAAAAAATTGTACACTCTCTTTCACACCTGCATGAAAAATAACTAAGGATTGATAGAAAACTCTTTACAGAGCGATACAACAGGAGACAATCTTATCGTCAGAAGGGGTCTCCCCGTCCGACAAGTGTTTCGGCGCAGTATACTCCTTTACACTCAAGGGGGGGGGGCCCACTTGGGTCATGACTCCCAAGTGTCTCAGCCTCCTGTTGTCTTGTATCGAAAATGAACCCATTTCACTTTGGTAGCAACTTTAAAATCCACAACTCCGCCAGCCGTGGAGGCAAGTGTGAAAGTAACAAAAGAAAGGCAAATTACTCCGTTCATTCCGTCGCACACCACAACTAGGGACAGACACGGACACATCTGCGAGAAGCCGACGAGGCTAGCCACTGCGCGCTAGCAACTGAAATTCTGTGCCCAACACCTCTTATAATATACGCCACGTGTTGCTCGTCAGTCACAGCCCTTTCACTAGTACACTGAAAAACTCAACGTATTCGTGGTGTTTTCTGTACCGCAGAATTTACTGTCACGATTTCTATTGCGCATTGCGGTTGTTCCACAGCCAGCATGATGACTTTTCGGCAGTTTCACTAAGCCTCTTCAGTGCCCTTGTCCTCGACTGTCCCCTCAGCCCCAACAGTTTCAATAAATCTTACTCTGATGCAGCCACGAGCCCTATTGCGCACACCTCACCAGCCATGACCCTTGCAGTGAACCCATCGTGTCTCAGATCCGCGGCCAGATAATTATACTTTGCCGCTTTGAACGAATGTTGCTCGTCCAATCTGGATTCGAACGACACGGTCAGTTCAATCAGTATAACCTGAAGCGATGCTGAAGAATGAAGCACTATTTCCGGACGTCTCCGCAATTTTCTGATACTCTCTTTGGATATAGCCCTCGTACAGGTAGGTCTACCGCCTTCTCCCAGTCGTTTGCACAGTCAAGAAGAGATGGTAAACTGCTACCTGGTTTACTCGGTTTGGGGTGTGCTGACTTTCCTGCCCTCAGAAAGTATGTATTTGCGGTGCTAAGCCTGGCGTTGTTTTCGCCTTCATCCTTGCTAGGTCTATTGTCGCAGCAAGCTCATTTAGCACTTTGTTGTGGCGCCAAGTGTATCGCCCTTACCATAATGACGCGTTACACACTGAGAGCACGTGTTCAAGTGTCTGCCTCCTCTTGCACAGGGAGCACTGCTCATCCTCCGACTTTCTCCATCTCACAAGGTTTGTGGCCGATGGCAGCAGGTCTTACATTGATCTAACAACGAAACTGAGCCTAATTGGTGCCATATGCCATATATCATTTATGTCAAGGACCTCTGGAGGGCTCCTTCCCATGTAGTCCATTGGCCTTGTTGGGTCTGCTGCACTGCTTTTGCAACTTCTTATCATTCTCAGCTCTTCGTATCTCCTGAACGTATCTGCGCTCCGTGCTTGATGCCTTGGACCACCGACGGATGTCTCCATGTCCAAATCCCCGTCTATTCTTTTGTGTGTATCCGATTACCTCCCTCAGTTTGAGCGACTCTTGGGCAGTATCAACAGCTTCTTCTAATCCCCACTTCCTTCCCGTTTTCAGTGTGGGCTGAATGGATTTAACCACGTCATCTGCTGACTCGTGAAGGTTCATTGCAAGCCTTGCCTTTCCAACTTTGTACTCTTCAACAACTGACTTGAAGGGAAGCAGAAGTTTTTGACTTTTTGCAGTACAATTCTACATCTGACAGACCTGGTGGTACCCCTAGCCATTTCCTCATGAACTTGTTGACCTTCTGCTCTATAGCAGACACTGTACTTCTGCTTATTTCATATATAAGCAGGGGCCACAGCAACGTAGGCAACATCGTACACCCTGCCAAGACTTTTCACAGGTTCCTCAATGACAGTAGGGACTCTCTGGTTGGAAATATGAAGATGACCTCTGCTATCTTCCCTTTCCTGACTGATAGGCTTCTCGACTTCTTGGGGTTGAAGCTCATTCTGCACCAGCTTACTAGTTCATCCAGGCGTGCTAACATCCTCTGGGCCTGATGTTCATCTGATGTCAGAATTGTTGTGTCATCCATGAATGCTTTGAGCGGTGGCATGTGACACATTCCACCGAGCTTTGGACCTATAGCCATTCCTTCAGCCGCATTGAGGATTATCTGCATGACCATCATGAATAGTATTGGAGAGATGGTACATCCCATCGCAATTCCAACTTCAAGGCCAATCCACTTCGTTATGTACTCTCTGGTTGAAAATCTGACAGAAAACCCTGCGAAATACAGCTTCAGCATTGCTGCAATCTTTTGTGGAACATGACACATTTCTAGGGCCTGCCACAACATCTGGTGTGGAACTGATCCATAAGCATTTGCTAGATGCAACCAGATTACATGGAGGTTTGTTCTGTCAGACTAGTGAGCCTTTTCGCCACCACTGAGAAGAATATCTTCCCTTCCACATTAAGTAGTGAGCTTGGCATGAACTGACTGATGTCTGTGGAATTTTGTTCCTTCCGGATGTAGACTCCGTTCGCCTTTCTCCACTCCTTGCTTATAAGCTGGGTGTTTTCACTCATTCTTCAGTAAACGGAGCAGTCGTTTGAGCAACTCTGGGCATCTCTTATACACAACATATGGAACACCATTAGGACCTGGAGCTGACTTGCACTGAGCTTTCTGAACAATGCTTTCTACCTCTTGCACCGTTGAGGGCTTGGTGTTAAATTCAGCTTCTGGCTTACTCGGCCATTTAAGGCCTGTCATGCTGCTGAGCGGCTCATCTTTGCAACCATCTGAATATGTCATTTTTAGGTGTTCTTCCAGGTCGTCTTTCCTAATGTTTAGCGTACACGACCGTGGCTGCTCAAACAGTTCTTTGGCAAACTTGAAGGGCTCCTTGAAGAATCTTTCCCTATCCTTTCGAGTCTTCCTTCTCTTCCTGCATGACCGTTCTGCTCTACAAAGAGCACTATGTTGGCCTTTCAGGTGCTCCCAAACCTGTCGTAACCCTTCCTTCTCTGTGGCAACTGCGTTCTTGAACAGTTTTCGGGTATGCTTCTTCTGTTTCCTTATTTCTTCTATTTTAATTTGTCTTCTACTTTTTTCGCGGTGGGTTACTTTCCCTTGCCTCCCTGTCGTAAATTTATTTGAGAGAAAGAGTCTTAGAAATAGTGGTCCTGTTTAGAGTTGTGAATGATGATGAAAGCTCAGTGATAGAAAAGGTTAGAGAGTAAATAGTTGCTTCACAGAGTGCTGGGGAGAGTAAAGACAGACTTATTTACCACAAATCGTTCCTCTCAATCTTCTCTTCAAACTCTCCTGGTCAAACAATTATTTGCCAGTTTCTAGACACACACCTGCGCTGACACCGATTTGGTGCTTCAAACACACAGACGCACGTGGATACAAACTATATTAAACGGATAGGGGAAATTTGGGCTTTGGGTATTCCAACACAGAACTAAATAAGTTTATGTTGTTTATTACCATTGAATCAATCAATCACAACAATAATCATGTGTTACAGAAAAAATATCATAAGTTCAGAAAATACCAATAACAAGGTGGGGAGGGGGTGAAGAAGATTGGTATCGACTAAGCCCTTTCCGCTTATTAGACAAAGATAAACCCAGTCCAAAGATAGATAGTTATCAGGAACATAGGTAATGTAACCCAACAGTGAATTTAATTACTCTGAAAGAGGTGTTACAATATTAGGTATGGGTGGTAGACAAAAATCATGTTATTCCCAATTGTTCTTTCCTTTACTAAGCAAATGAAAAAGGGGGACGGGGTAAACAGAGTTAACAAAATATCCCACTTAAAGGAACAAGGCATGGTATACAGAAAAAGGTATTACCCGGTAGGCAAGTTAACAAATGGTTTGCAAAAATTAAATCTCCTTTCATTCATGCACGCTTGTGAGGACCCACACTCTTATATACTCACACACACTTAACGATTGCAGCATCAGGCAATCCATAGAATTATATTAACAGCAATTACACTCTTGACATATGAAAATGTCTGGTACTTCGATGTCCCGCCCCAGATGTAGCGAGGTTAGCTGATAGCAAATATTCCCACTTATCGCCGGACTTGAAGACTAAGATTTCTAAAAAGGAGTCTATGGGATGGCACTGACACAGTTCGACACAGGGGTGAAAATGAAGTGGTCTCTTTAATTTCGCTGCTGGAGGTAAAATTCCTTCAAGGCGTAATGATAGCAACTGACCGGTAGGTTTTAAATCCAGTGAGGAAAAAACTAAGCTCAGTCACAGTTCAGGTAAATATGTACTCTCTCACAACAGAGCAGTAAATAAAATATCGCTACTGGCACTGTTCATCTTCCAGTTTATCTTACAGATTGAAATTTAATTTGATGGTTTATTTAAATGTTCTTGGGTAGGCTTTCTTTCATGTAATTATGATAGCTAGGTCGCATCGGACCGCCACAAGATTAAATTTCAAATGTTTCATCAATATATCTGGAAGTTTCAGAACCGAGTCTGGACGACTCTGTATGATTGCGTTATTGATGGGATTGCAAAGGTGATCATTCTATAGAAAAATATAGCAAAAACCATGACAAGATAATCATACCGCAAAAATCAAATAATATTCTAACGCGCGATAAATTTACCGTTAAGACTATTATATACCCTCGCGTATTTAATTATGTATTTAAGAAACACTGCGCGAGTCAATGGTTAAAATACACATCTATATATATATATAGGACTTAACTAAATTTATTAATTATAAATTCCTTCGCGACTTTAAAAGTTACTTTAACATTTTTGCATCTATTAATTTTTGGAAATATTATAATAGATATATCATTAAATTTACCACTGGAACTTTTGGGATGAGTTTAATTTAATAGATTTAAATAAACACAAAATCCAGTGAAATAAAATGAAAGCACTAGACCACTGATCACTTTAACAAATATATTATACCGTGCACAGAAAAAGAAATCACTCCTAATGTAGCCACCAATTCAGATGGAAATCTAGCAGAATTTCTACTATAGCTAGTGAATCTTAAATCTCTGGCGACCGAATGATAAAATGGCTTTCTTCGTGGTCTGTATATATCTAACTGAAATGTAAGATGAGTGGGACATGTTAAAATTTGACAATAGAATGATTGAAGTGGTATGACAAGATGACTAATGTGGAACTGATGAGAAAAACCAGACAAGGGTGATAAGATCCCGTTGATAACTCTATTTTTTTGGCTCATCATCATTAGTTGATAAATATAAGCTCACTAGAACATCACCAGAGCTACATGCTGTGTTGTTGTGTTGCTTGTGGTTAGAGTATGGAATGTCAACTCGACCTACGCAGTGGTGTGTAGACATAGATTGAGAGTCTAATATGCGAATGATAAGAAGAGTTCGTGGTGTTGACAAATGGTCTTTTTCTCACACTCATGTATGGCTGGAAGTCATCGACACCAACGACTGTGTACCTTTGCTACAGTTTAATTGGACGTACACACTCGACAGCACGAATAGTGACAAATCACAGGTTGGCATAATACATCATGGTACAGTGGATAAATGGTCTTGCAATGATACATGGTCACTCATGTAGAATAATAGCATAATGGATTGTCAGTAGACAAGCACTCAGTATTGCCCATATATATATATATCATCTGAGTTTACTGACAAAGCACGTCAGATTATAAACAACATTCAAGATGGCTTCTAGACCTAACCTCGTCTAGCGAAGATTCCTTACAATAATGTTCAGCACATATTTTTCCATATAATCATATTGAACCGCTAGTAATGGGTTCTCATGTGTAGCAGTGATCTCTGGACTCATCAAGCGATAATACGGAACATCCCTTTTCTCTTCTTGAAAGTCATAAAATATTTGAATACAAGATGGCTTCTCTCGTGAGCTGTCACTCACGTTTGGATACAACTGAATCAAAGTTAATCATTCATTAAATGTTCTCGTTGCTCTGTAGATTCTATCATAATACAATTGATTTCATCATACGAGATATAATGCTGCTAGGAATGAATGTCGTTTTCATCTAGATAAATATTTCCTCAGACGTACAAATCGTGTCTATCGAGAAACGGTGGCTTAGCCAGAGTTCGTAAGGAGTATCTTTTGTTACCTTGGTATCAGAAATATGATTCTGCCATTCCTTGGCAATAAGAATAAACACTGGGGTAAAGCATACACGATAGGTCTAGACGACTATCACTTTCCCCACAAATACTGAGATCACTTTTTCCGGCGACAAGCCGCTACACAAAAAATCACAGCCCCCATCAGGGCGAAGCCAAATCACACCTCTCTAGCGATACATCCGCCGAACAGCCCTTTGACCTTTCTAACGACAAACGACCATATAGTTCGACTTAGATATGTAAAGATATACAGATATAAGACAGACTCGTCCTACCCAGACAAACAATACACATAAATTCAGGCCATAGATACACCGAAGCAAGAACAACCTATTTCTACCCAAACAAAGAATAAATCGCAGAAAAACTGGATTCATCCGCGGAGTTCGATCGAAACTCCTTTCAAGGGGAAGTAACTCAATATTGACTTTTCCTTAAGCAAAGAAGAGTATCTATTTTGTTTACAAAATATTTGCGAACATAACAAGCATACAAATGTATAATATTGCATGATATCAAAGACTGCACGTAACAGTCTTACCACACCTCAAGGGAAAAAAAAATGAAACATTTTTTTTTTTGAAATACATCTAGGAGCAACGTACAATAGGCTCACAACGCATGAATAATGCGCAGATGAAAATATCAGGAATAAATGTAACGCCTAATATGTGGCTACGTCGACTTATGGAGCGACTGGTGAGAATGTATCTCATAAACTGAGAGAAATTATTTCTCTACAAGTAAATTTTTCCAGGAAGGTGTCATCAAAGTATAATACAATTCTGGCAATTACACAATGCCTAAAAAATTTCATACCATAATTTCGTATTAGATATCTTAAATTTATGATTTATGAAGAAAAATCATCAAAGCACAGCGGGGAATAAACATCAATGAACCGCTAAGTAGTGATACAATCATTATATTATTAAATTACAAATGTGTATCTATCTTGATATAGAAAAGGAACTACTATAGAACTAGACATATCAAGAAGTCTAAGACCTAATAGTTATGTGGAATCATTTGGGCATCTTGACAGAATGTCTGCCATCACATTATCTGATCCACGAATAGCTCGCACAGAGAAATGAAAAGGTTGAAGAGCAATTGCATATCGAGTAGACCTCGAGCTCTTCAAATTCTTACTCTGTATAGCAGTAAGAGCTTTTTGGTCGGTTTCTACTATGAAATGTGCGCCTAGAAGGAATCTCTGTAGTTTGAGGATCGACCAAACCATAGCTAATAGCTCACGGTCTAAAACCGAATAATTCCTTTCTGCCGCATTAAGTTTTCTGGAAATATACATTACAGGATGCAGAGTTCCAGAGCACTCTTGCATTAGTGCCGCTCCAATCCCAGTGGATGAAGCATCACTACGAAGAACAAATGTCTTATCTTTAGTAGGTAACACTAAAATAGGTGGTGTTGAAAACAATGTTTTAATCTTATCCAAAGAGCATTGGCATTCCTGAGACCAGTGGACCATATTAGGCGAACCTTTCTTTAAAAGTGTAGAAAGAGGTGCCATGATAGAGGATAGATTCTGAATGAATCTGCCATAAAATTGAAAGACCTAACAGACTTCTCACCTGTTTTTTAGTCTTAGGGATAGAGATGTTAAGTATCTTACTAGTATTATGGTCCTCTGTCTTTAGGAAACCATGACCAACTCGGTGGCCTAGGAAAGAAATTTCGCTAAAACCAATATAGGCTTTAGAGGGTTTCGCTGTCAGGTTGTGCTCGCGCAAAGTAGACAGCAATTCATCTAACCCTGAATAGTGATCTTCCCAAGTATCGCTGAAAAGACAGATGTCGTCTAGATATGCAATGACATCTGACCGATAAGATAGGATTCGGCGCATCATGCGTACGAATGTAGCTGGTGCGTTCATAAGACCGAAAGGCATAAAATTCCATTGGAACAAACCTCTAGGTGTTGAAAAAGCCGTGAGAGGTTTGGCGCGTTCAGATAAAGGAACTTGCCAATATCCTTTAGACAAATCAAGTTTAGTGAAAAAATGAGATTTGGAGAGTCGAGTAAGTAGCTCTTCCAGTAAAGGCATAGGTTCGGCATCGAACTTCGTTACTTGATTCAATTTTCGATAGTCAACGCAAAGACGTATGTTATTGTCTTTTTTTCGAACAATAACCATCGGCGAAGAATATGCAGAGGTGGATGGTTCGATTATTTTCAAATCTATCATCTCATCCAACTCTTTCTCGACCTGTGCTTGAAAATGTATAGGTATAGGATAAGGTCTAACCCTAATAGGAGTATGGTCAGTTAGAACAATGTCATGTTCAATGACATGAGTTTGTCCAGGGATGTCAGTGAGTACATCCTGAAATGTTTGCAACATAGTTGAAACTTGTCGCTGTTCTCCTAGAGACAAATCGGGAGAGACAGTAACGTTCTTCCATGATTCACTAGAATGAAGTGGGATCATTGGAAGAGGAAGATTTACATCTGAAAAACTTGTTTCCTCATCCTGTATCACGGACAGTGATGAGTAATGACCATGTTGTACTGGAGAATTGTCCGTTGCTTGGAAAATGGGTTGCAAATAATCCGGACGTTCATGGAATTCAGTAAGCATATTGATGTGGAAGGTTTTATGCTTCCCATCAATATCGACAATATAGTCGACATCGGAAATTTTCGATATTATATCGTACGGACCTTTCCAAGAAATAAGTAGTCTGTTTTCCCTACAAGGTAGTAATACAAATGCTTTGTCACCAGGACAAAGTTGTCGTAAGCATCTCTTCTTATTGGCAAATTGCCTTGCCTTCTGTTTCGCAAATTCAGAAGAAGAAGTTGCTAATTTGCATGCTTCGATAATCTTTTGTCTCAACGCGATGACATATTCGTAGGATGACTTTGTGTCATCGTCAATATTGTCAGCTGTTATGAGATCATGAAGCAACGACATAGGGCCACGCGGACGCGCGCCAAAGACGAGTTCAAAGGGGAAAATCCTGTATGTTCATTGGGGACCTCTCTGTAAGCGAAGAGGGCCGCAGGTAAAACTCTGTCCCAGTCTTGAGGATGATCCTCAGTTATCTTCCCTAGTAAGTTTTTAAGTGTTCTATTAAGGCGTTCGACCATCCCATTAGACATTGGATGATAGATACTACTTAAAGATCTATCTATCTGCAGAGTAGACATTACTTGAGACATGGTATCTGATATTAGTTGGGTGCCATGGTCTGACAATATCTCTCCGGGGAACCCCAGACGAGAAAATATAAGCCAAAGAGCATCTGCAATATCAGCAGTAGTAATGCTCTTCAGAGGAATAGCCTCTGGCCAACGTGTGCACATATCAACACACGTCAAGATAAACTGATGTCCTCTGGCAGACTTGATCTTAAATGGACCAATAATGTCTATGGCCATTTTTTGAAACGGCCGAATAGGAATGTCTGCCGCCTGAATGGGTGCAGCATGCCGTGGACCTTTGGATTTAACTTCCTGACATACTTTACAAGATCGACAATAAATCCGTATGTCCTTGTTTACCAATGGCCAAAAGAAAGCCGCAAGGACTCTTGACTTAGTACGGGAAAAACCCATGTGTCCAGCACACTGAGAGTCGTGAGCGTGCTGCAAAATTTTAACTCTCAAATTCTTGGGAACCAGGATTTGAGAATGACTTGACGTAATGGAGTCTTGAACCATACGTACAAGTACGCCATTCTTCTTTGTAATCCACGATTTACGACTTGTGTCTTTATTCGGATCACCTTTAGTTGCAAGAATGAAGAATTTCTTCAGAGTGGGATCATCTTCTTGCTGTTTTATAAACGAGTCACGAGAAATTACCAAGGGATCATCTTGGTTATGCACTTCATTATCTTCAGTAGATGAAGTTTGAGGCATATTAAGAGCCTGAGCTCTAGTGACTACAGCGTTAGCAATCTGCATGTTTTGCCTTTCCCACGCGGAAATTTGTTGCGGAGTGCATTCTTTGACTCCATGAATGCGACCGATGATGAGGTCAGCGATCGGATTCGGAAGAAGACATGCGTGTACATCTCCTGTAAAGAAAGGAGTAGCAATCCTAATGATAGCAGTAGAGTATTTTCTCTAATGTGCCGCCAAATGTTACACATTTGACTACTTGTCCAGTGGCACGGGAAGGATCTACGAGTGACTGCCTAACACCAATTGTGGTGCATCCAGAATCAAATAGCACGGAGACTGGATTGTTATTTACTAAACCCTTATGTAAGACAAGAGAACCTCTTCCATCATGCGCGACTGATGCAGGAAGAGCAGGAAGAGGATGGCCGCAGCTTAAAGTAGACACTGTGGTTGGCTCAAATAATGTTTTGCATTGGGGGCACTGAGATGCTCTCCCAAAATCAAAAGCGGCACATGCCATATTATTAGCGTCATTATTATCTTTACTCTGTTTATAGGCTTCATGGGACTCTTGTTGTGCAGAGTTTGCCTGAAAATGTGGTTTATGTCTTCTGTTTTGAGATCTACCTCGGTTATTATTACCTCTGTAGTTATTGTTACCTCTATTGTAACCCCTATTTGGGTTTGAGTCATAGTTCTCGTGGTTACCATTATCATATTCATTATAATGAGTATCTCTGTAATTGCGATCTTGTTGACTCCAAGACGGATACCTCGGATAGTTTCTATAATTACTTCCTCTATGGAAATTACTATAATTGTGACCACCCCTGTGTCGAGAGCTATCAGCTCGTCTCCAGTTCTTTGAAGAAGAACCCTGAAATGATTGGTTACCTTGGTTTTGATAACTATTATGGTTACCTTTTTTATCAAATCTGTTTTGAGGTCCCTGAAATCTGTGTGAATAATTGGGATTGTATGGTGTTGCTGAAGCAACTGGCATACTCTCCTTAATCTTAGTGTTGCCAAAAGTCACGTCGGGGTGTGCAGTGACATATTGGGAACAATATTCTTCCATTTCCTTTAGAGATTTGGGTTTACGCTCATGTATAAATTCAAGGAATGGTTTGTTAACACATGACATAATCTTATCTCTGAGCAACAAATCCATAAGTCCTTCATACGTTTTTTCTGTTTTAAAAGCTCAATCCAACGATCAACTGTGAGACGTGCCTTTGCAATGAATTCTGAGAATTCTACACCTGTCTCAGGCACCATCGTCTTAAACAAAAGGCGATAGCCTTCCTCACTTAGCTGGTATATTTTTATCAAAGCCGCCCTAATGACATCATAATTATCCTTATCTGCTTCTCCTACAAGGCATAATCTAGTCAGAGATTCACCTTTCAAGTTTTCTGCTAATTGATTAGCGTATTGTGATTTATCCACATTATGTGTACGACAAGAACGTTCAAATCTATCCAGCCAGAATGTAATATCGTCACTGGACTGATTGAACGGTGGAACCTTAACCTTGTAAGTAGAAGGTTTACCATTACCACTAGATGCCTGATTAACATTAATCATACTTGTCAATCTCAATTTCTCTAACTCAAATTCATGTTCTCTTATTGCTTTTTTCTCTTCCGCTTCTAATCTTCTTTGTTCAGCTTCCCTGTCTAATCTTTTTTGTTCAGCAGCAGCTTCTCTTTCTAATTTTTTTTGTTCAGCTTCACTGTCTAATCTTTTTTGTTCAGCAGCAGCTTCTCTTTCTAATTTTTTTTGTTCAGCTTCAAATCTCCTTTCCTCCACCTGCATCTGCAATTTCTTTAGTTCAGCAGCAGCATCAGCTTCTTTTTCTAACCTTTTTTCTTCAGCCAGAGCTTTTCTCTCTTCTGCAGCAGCTTTTTTTCTCTTCAGCAGCAGCAGCAGCAGCAGCATTTTTCTCTTCAGCAGCAGCTTTTCTCTCCTCTGCAGCAGCTTTTCTCTCTTCAGCAGCAGCAGCAGCTTTTTTCTCTTCTGCAGCTAATGCTTTGTCATATTGAGCAACTCCCCATTCTTCTAATTGTTGACCAGTCTTATCAAGGGCTTTCCCTTGTATAATGAAGTATTCTAATGTAGACATGATGTCTAACAATAATACTAATCACCTGAAATAATAATAATACCACAAGTTCTTAATGACTTGATTAATCAGCACACTATCCCAATATCTGTGGGTCACAAGCCTTAATAAGGTCTTGTATAACAGTAATAATAATCAAGTACTGGTTTATACCATAATCCAAGTGCAGTGCACAAGCAATAGTGTCTTATGAAATATACCTATATAAAACATATGTCAACCAACAGAATACATAAAGTACAAATAAGACTGACAATACGAAAACGTTTGCAGAAATCAAATAAATCAAATAGGGAAATCAATGAAAATAATCACTGAATCTGCAAAGGAATAACAACACAAATGACGTCACAGTATATGAATATAAATTGTGAATAGAACTGAAAGATAGAAAAGGGTAGACCAACAAATTACAAACAAATCAAAACAAAACTAAAGAACAAAGAAATATTACAAAAAATAACAATAATTACAGTCTTCACAGCTAACACAAATAGCAACTAGTTGTTGCAAGCAAATTTCCAATTAAGGAAATTGCACCTAAAGAAAAAACGCCCACAACGGACCCTCTATGACGTGGGATATTCTGTTGTGAGGACGCCGCCCAACCTAAACACAAACCCGCTGACATATAAAACTAACATACTATACAAAAACAAATAACATGTAAACATAAAATATATAAATTATGTGTATGATAGTATGTGTTGCAAAATAGGCTCAGTTTTACAGTAATGGCAAAGTTATTTTTATGAAAATAAACAAACTGCCACTTTATTCAATTAAACATTCTGGCCTTAAATATTAAAGTTCATATATGGAAAACAAGAAGATCCATCGATGAAAATAGGACTTCTTAGATCAATAATACTGTCTTCCTGTTAATATTGACAAGAATTGATCCAACTGTTCTGTGAAACTCTGTAATGTCTAATGTAAAAAAAATGTCAACAACGCTGACCTACATACTGCAATCACCTGACAGGTCACGTGACGAAGTGTTGACAAAGAGCAAACCAATACTGCAAGTGTGTCGTATCAGCCACAGGACACGGTCTGGTATCGGTAATCTGTTGACTTCTGAATTTCTCCGAGGTCAAACCCAGACAGCTGGTCCACCAAATGATAAAAAACCAGTTTTTAATTAATGATGTAACAGTTGATAAAGTCCAGTTTATGATGATAACTCTATTTTTTTTGCTCATCATCATTGTTGATAAATATAAGCTCACTAGAACATCACCAGAGCTACATGCTGTGTGTTAAGTTGTGTTGCTTTGTGGTTAGAGTATGGACTGTCAACCCGACCCACGCAGTGGTGTGTAGACATAGATTGAGAGTATAATATGCGAATGATAAGAAGAGTTCGTGGTGTTGACAAATGTTCTTTTTCTCACACTCATGTATGGCTGGAAGTCATCGACACCAACGACTGTGTACCTTTGCTACAGTTTAATTGGACGTACACACTCGACAGCACGAATAGTGACAAATCACAGGTTGGCATAATACATCATGGTACAGTGGATAAAATGGTCTTGCAATGATACATGGGCACTCATGTAGAATAATAGCATAATGGACTTGTCAGTAGACAAGCACTCAGTATTGCCCATATATATATATATATATATCATCTGAGTTTACTGACAAAGCACGTCAGATTATAAACAACAGTCAAGATGGCTTCTAGACCTAACCTCGTCTAGTGAAGATTCCTTACAATAATGTTCAGCACATATTTTCCATATAATCCTATTGAACCGCTAGTACAGGGTTCTCATGTGTAGCACTGATCTCTGGACTCATCAAGCGATAATACGGGACATCCCTTTTCTCTTCTTGAGAGTCATAAAATATTTGAATACAAGATGGCTTCTCTCGTGAGCTGTCACTCACGTTTGGATACATACAACTGAATCAAAGTTAATCATTCATTAAATAATCTCGTGGCTCTTTAGATTCTATCATAATACAAATGATTTCATCATACGAATATAATGCTGCTAGGAATGAATGTCGTTTTTTCATCTAGTTAAATATTTCCTCAGACGTACAAATCGTGTCTATCGAGAAACGGTGGCTTAGCCAGAGTTCGTAAGGAGTAATCTTTTGTTACCTTGGTATCAGAAATATGATTCTGCCATTCCTTGGCAATAAGAATAAACACTGGGGGTAAAGCATACACGATAGGTCTAGACGACTATCACTTTCCCCACAAATACTGAGATCACTTTTTCCGGCGACAAGCCGCTACACAAAAAATCACAGCCCCCATCAGGGCGAAGCCAAATCACACCTCTCTAGCGACACATCCGCCGAACAGCCCTTTGACCTTTCTAACGACAAACGACCATATAGTTCGACTTAGATATGTAAAGATATACAGATATAAGACAGACTCGTCCTACCCAGACAAACAATACACATAAATTCAGGACATAGATACACCGAAGCAAGAACAACCTATTTCTACCCAAACAAAGAATAAATCGCAGAAAAACTGGATTCATCCGTGGAGTTCGATCGAAACTCCTTTCAAGGGGAAGTAACTCAATATTGACTTTTCCTTAAGCAAAGAAGAGTATCTATTTTGTTTACAAAATATTTGCGAACATAACAAGCATACAAATGTATAATATTGCAAGATATCAAAGACTGCACGTAACAAAGGGCCAATGGAACAAGTGAAGAGAAGAAGACACTGGAGTTGGATTGGACACATACACACTGAGAAAACCTGTCGTCTTGTTCTGTAATCCACCGTGTAAGAGAGATAGAGGGAGATCAGGAACACACGGGAAAAAAGGAAAGAAATGAAGACAGACATGAAGTGGATGAAGACAGACATGAAGTGGATGAAGACAGACATGAAGTGGTTGAAGAATATCTCGAGCTGGTGGTACGTGACAGGAAGACTTGACAAACTTCTGTCAAAGGCTTATGCTTCTCGGGGAGCTGAACAAGTGACAATAATAATCCCCCCTTAGTTAACTAAAAAAATGTGTCATTTTAAAAATGTGCTGATAATTACGTTACCTTATTAGGTTTCTTAACTGTTCAGGTAAATCTTCTTCCTATGACATGGCATAGCAGCAATGTATTTACGACAGTGATTCCCGAAAAATTTTAATCCCAGCTCCAAGTAATGTGATTCAATATTAATCGCAGACTTGGTGCATTGGAGACGTGGGGTATTAATATGTATATGTATGTATGTATGTATGTATGTATGTATGTATGTATGTATGTATGTATATATGTATATATGTATATATATATATATATATATATATATATATATATATATATATATATATATATATATATATATATATATATATATATATATAAAATTGGTAATAGTTCTATTTTAATGGCTTCTTATGTTTTTTTTCCACAGCAGAATGAATTTGATGGAATTCTTAACCTTTTGTTAATGGGAAAAACGGGCCATGGCAAAAGTGAGACTGGGAACTCAATACTTAATAGAAACGTTTTTAAGACAAGTTCCAAAATGACTTCAGTAACACGAGAGGTCAGTTTTGGTGTCACAACATTTAAAGATGTTATTCTTAAGGTCGTTGATGGGCCTGGTTTAGGAGATACAGATATCGACAAGGACACTGACAAGGCAGCTGCAGAAAAAAACATGGACAAAGCAATCGTTATGTGTTCTGGAGGTGTGGACGCATTTCTGTTTGTAATCAAGTTTGGCGAACGCTTCACGGCGGAAGAAGCATCTATCCTTGAAACTCTTAAAGGGATATTTGGGGAGAACTACTTTGACCACGTCATCGTCGTCATGACGCATGGAGATTTATTTCAAAGGGAAATGGAAGATAACAACTGTGGCGTCAGTTTTGAAAAATGGTGTCGTCAACAGACAGGAGAATTTAGTCGGTTGTTTAAAGCTTGCAGTGGTCGTGTTGTGTTGATTAATAACAAAGAGAAGAATGAGGTGAAGAAGCAGGCACAGGTACAACAAATAGTTCAACTTGCATACGACTTACGAATCCGTCATGGCCGCTACACCTCCAGATGTTTCGAGAGAGCTAAAGCTCGACTCACGGAATTCATACTAATGGAGGGAACACTTATACTGAGAGACGATATACTGGATGCCATTAGCCTTCTTATTAACGATATAGAAAAGCTTCCAAATCAGCCATTAACCAGTGACAGAGAACAAATTCAGAAACGCGTGACGTTTCTCATACATGAATTTGAAGCACACCATCTAGGACACGGCACTTACAGTGACCTGCGGGAACCGTTAAAACTAATTGACAGCAGTCTGCATGATGTTGCTGAACTTCAGCGTCTGGCCAATGTACTGAAGGAGAAAATCGTAATAGCTTTTTTCATATTGCTCAAAAGAGTATCATTTTGTATTTTCATTGATGGTGTGCTCAGTCTTATTGAAGATGATTAGTGAAGAATATATTGAATAGAAAATAAATATATCGACAATATGAAAAAAAAATAACGACATGTAAACTGTATAGTTTGGATACGACAATTATAAATACACTTTAATAATAACCTAAGATAATTATAATTTTGAAGTTTACAACTGAATTTAAGGAAAGTACGTAAGTGAATAACAATAAGCAAGATTTGCAGACATATCTAAATGACCAAGTAGATGACACACATAGGTGACTGGCCATATAAAAGATAGGCAGTATGATGATAGGAAACTCTTTACAGAGCGATACAACAGGAAGCAATCTGATCATCAGAAGAAGTCCCCCCATCCGACAAGTGTTTCGGCCCGATTACTCCTTTACACTCTAAGGGGGGCGGGCCCACTTGGGTCATGACTCCCAAGCGTCTCAGCTTCCTGTTGTCTTGTATCGAAAATGAACCCATTTCACTTATGGTAGCAACTTTTAAATCCACACCGCCAGCCGCGGGGGCAATTGTGAAAGTAACAAAGAGAAGACAAATTATTCCGTTCGTTCCGTCGCCCTTCACAACTAAGGACATACACTGAGACACTAGCCCGCGCAGTCGACGAGCCTTAGCCCCTGCGCGCCGCAAGCCACTGAAATTCTGTACCTGACACACTCCCTATAGTATACATCGCCTGTTGCCCCAGAGCCACAGTCCTTTCACTAGTACACCAAAAAAACTCAGCGTTGCGCCCACTTCAACCGCCATGACCCTTGCACTGAATCCATCGTGTCTCAAATCCGCGGCCAGATCGCTATACTTGGCCGCTTTGAATGAATGTTGATCATCTAATCTGGATTCAAATGGCACGGTCAGTTCAATCAGTATGACCTGAAGCGTGCTGAAGAATGAAGCACTATATCCGGCCGTCTCCGCGATTTTCTGATACTCTCTGGATATGTTCCCCGTCCAGGTAGGTCTACCGCCATCTCCCAGTCGTTTGCACAGTCAAGAAGAGATGGTAAACTGCTACCAGGTTTACTCGGTTTGGGGTGTGCTGACTTTCCTGCCCTCAGAAAGTATGTTTTTGCGGTGTCTGGCCGGACTTTGCTATTCGCTTTCATTCTTGCTTGATCTATTGTCGCAGCAAGCTCATTTAGCACTTTGTTATGGCGCCAAGTGTATCGTCCTTGCCCTAATGCTACCTTACACGCTGAGAGCACGTGTTCAAGTGTCTGCCTCCCCTGGCACAGGGGGCACTGCTTATCATCCGACTTTCCTCATTTCACAAGGTTGGTGGCCGACGGCAGCAGGTCATACATTGATCTAACCACGAAGCTGAGCCTAAGAGGTGCCATATGCCATATATCATTCCATGTCAAGGACCTCTGCAGGGCTCCTTCCCATGTAGTCCATTGGCCTTGTTGGACCTGCTGCACTGCTTTTTGCAACCTCTTATCATTCTCAGCTCCTCGTATCTCCCGAACTACCATGTCTCTGCGCTCCCTGCTTGATGCCTTGGACCACCAGCGGATGTCACTGTGGTGAAGTGGGCTGTTATAAATATTTATAGGGGACTTAGTGTACTGACTGAGATCAGCTGTGAAGGTATCTATATCTAATAAGAGTAGTGTATTATAGATAACCTTACTTGCTGCCACATATGTATACCTCAGTCAGAATTATTCTGGAGTAGTGTGATGACTACGTTATATGTCTAGGGTATGTGTATGATGAAGTGTAAGTCATAACAACAACAGACAGATAAACAATTTAATTTATTCCACCACACTTGACAACACTGTGACACTCACATACATAAAACACTCTACAAGGATATCTTAAAGGAGTCACTGATAACTTTTCAAATAACAATATGTATTCAGTGCTGTCATGAATGTATATGTGTCCTGATTCAAATACAAAGGGAACCAGGAATCACAATCAGTTTTAATTACAAGTTATATGTACAGAATTTATCAATATGAATCTTGTAGTGACATATATTTTTAATAGTATCCTATGTGTGTCAGTTGTGTAGTAGTAATATGAGGTAATACTGGTTTTGTTTTGTTCAAGCTCTGTTGGTATTTGTCATCATGACTTCAATAGTTTGTCTTTATTGGAACTAGTATTGGAGATGTTCTCAGTTCCTGATATTAAAACAATTGAATTCCCCTCTTAATTTTAAGTTTACAATGTCATTTTAAGTTGGGGGGTACATAATGTTGAGCTCCATGGCCACACTCTCTTATCTTTCGTGATGACTGCAGTAAAGGCCTCCTCTGCTCGATTACTTTAATGAGTTCTGGAGCCACCCCACTGGTTGCTATATGGACCAAGGAGTATGCTGTCTGCCTCTGGCTTCAGCAAAGCTCTGACCAGGTGCTGCTCAATAACTTTAAGACCACGGTCCCTGAAACAAGAAGGATGTACCTTCTACTTCATAACTAATTGATACTCTAGTTCTACACTGAGCACAATGCATCACAAACATTGAGTTCAGAGCGTTAGGCCAACTGTCAGCTTCATCTGAAATACTTTATACCAGTATTTTCCTCCCTAATGGTTACTACGCCTCTGCAATTCCCGCATTATTTCTGTCTAATCAATAATGTAGGTGTCAGTGTACTGTTTGGCCATTCCATGCAGTTTTACTTTCCTCCGACACCTTCTGTTCAGGCTGGAGCTCTATAGGCTTTACATCATGTTCGCTACTGAACTACACATATATATACAGACATAAATTATCAATTTACATTCAATTTTCATTAAAAGATATTGAATATTTCAAGCTTACCACAATTCATGGAAATAATAAACAGTTTCGTTGACTGGCAATGAATATAGCACAACTCCGATCTGCCGATGTCCCAGGCTTTATTTTTTAAAAAATATACACTGGTGCTCAACGCACTGCTTCTTAGTAGGTTTATTACAAGATGTGGCAATGAACAGACGCTCTGAATCGAGTATATTCGCAGCTCTACCCAATGAAACCATGTCTACACATCTTTTCAAAAAAGTACACCTTTTCACGTTCCCCCTGACAACACAAGATAGTATTTATAGCCCGACCAATCGTGTTTAGTCTTACATTTGTTGCGCTCCAATCAATTTGGAGTTAACATGGTAGGCTATTTCCGTAACGTAAGGTTTTTTTTTTCAAACACGTTATAAAAAAATTTTATGAGCAGAAATGATTTCATGCTGTCAGGCACCCCCACTATTTTATTTTGGTTATAATTTGGTAATTCCTAGACTATTTGCGTAACGTTTTACATATTCTTTGTCAGCAAGCCCTAAGGAACCCAAATATACAAATTTAAAAGAGCTAAGTGGCTGCGTTCAAAATATGCAATTTCTTCTACCTCCTGTTTCGAAGATGTGCTGTCTGGGTACTGTAATGTTTTCAAACGTAAACCCATCTAATGTCATCTTTTCTAATAAGCGTTTTTCCAGGTTTTTTAAAACCTAACTCTGGGAAGGTTAGTGTTTTTATCACTGTCCGTCTGAAAAAAAGTTAGTGCATGTGGCCTTACACGCGTGATGGCAGCAATTGTGTATCGCGCGACGCGTGTTTAGTATTGCATGCTTCCTGCCTTCATTCGCCCCTCTCTCTCTCTCCTGCTTTATCTGTCTTTTAGTTACGCCGTGTATAAAATGGAATGAATGAAATATTAAATTTAGGTCATTGATCAGTTTGCGTATCTCAAGTGCCTCAAGATTAGTTTTTTCATTGAAGAAAGCGGGTTATAATATAGTAGGCTTTTACTATCAACGTGAAAGCGTTACAATTTGCAGACGAAGCAGAAAACAAGGGGGATTTCGAGTACAGTCATTGTGACAGCACTGTTTCTTTTACCATTTCTCTTTTCTTTTATTAAATTTATTTGTTAGGCTTTACATTTACCTTTTAATTTATATATGTGGATTAGAATATTTCACGACATCTCCCCTCTTAAAACAGACATTATATGTCAGTCCTTTATTCTATATACACATAGATAAATGTAAGTCAACTTGACTTTACTCTGCTGTGGTGCTATCATGGTTTTATGTAGTTGGGTCCATTCAGAGTAGGCACTACTCTTGAAATCTGCCTCAGACTTCTACAACCAATAATATATTTCGGTTATGTTACTGAACAGCCGCAAGTGTGAGTGCTTGTCTTAATGCTGCTTCGCAACCCGTATTCTCAATTTCATATCTTGTAGTCTGCGCAATGACATGTCCAGAGAACATTATATTTCCCTCAAAATGTACGTTATGAGGAGATAACATATACCTGGTGATAGCAGAGTTTTCGTAGTGGATCCCATAATCTTCTTATTATCCTGTATGAAACATTCGGAATATCCTCAATCAAAGAGGCAACTCAGGGATTCATTACGTTCCTCCGAAATTGTTTACATCCAACAATTTTCTCATCATTCTAGAGAAGACACTAGGCGCATTCTTCAATCCAAATGGCAATCTATTAAACTCATAGTGTCCTTCTGAGGTACTAAAAGCTAGGTATGGTCTAACCTCAGGCTTTACTGGAATCTGATAGTATCCTTTACTCAGATCCACTTTTGAGAAATATTTAGCTTTATTTAGTCTGGCAAACAGCTGATTTGTATCCGGCAATGGATCCACCTGTCCTTCTGTAATAGCATTCAGTCTCCTGTAATCTATACAGAGTCTATGTTCTCCAGAGGGCTTCCTTAAGAGTACAACACCGGAACTATACGAAGATTCACTGTGCGAAATAATTCCTTCCTTCAACAGATAGTCTATCTCTTCCTTCAAAGCTTTCTCCTTAGCAAACGGAATCGAATATGGTTTCATACAGACAGGTGTGGGGTCTATCAGTTTCATATCAAATTCCAATAGGTTTGTATGCCCTGGTCGGTCTGTTAACACCTCTGCATGATTATTTAGAACCTGTTGCACTCTCTCTTTCTGAGTTTTCGTTAAATGTGTACTGATTTTCACCTGTGCTGCTGTCTCACAGGGGTGTAATGGATATTCAAATGATGAAAGTGGTTCCTTTTTCATCTCCATGGCGATGGACAAGGTCAACAAGTGTGTCTCTTCCTGATGTTCTCTTTCCAAATATTTCTTCAGGAGATTCACATGATAGATTTTTTCTTTCCCCTTCTTATCTATCTTATAATTTGTTCTAGACACCTTCTCTAGAACTGTATATGGACCCTGCCATCCAATTTGTAACTTATTCTGACTCCCGGGGAGAAGAAGCAGTACCTTCTCTCCCACAGCCAAATCTCTGTCTTTCGCCTTCCTGTTATAATAGGCAGCATGTTTCTTCCTGGCTTGTTTCAAATTTTCATTGGCAAGTTTCCAGCCAGTTTTTAAACGAGTGGTCAGCTCATTCACATATTGGTATGAAGATGTAATGTTTTCCTCTGCCTTTTCATCAGTCCACGTTCTTAACAAAGCTACATATGGACCTTTAATTTTGTGGACCTATTTGTCCATGCACCGGTATGGTCTCTTCCACTCGAAGCTCTATAGTGATGATTTTTCTTCCCAGAATTATCATTCACAAAACGACCGCTACCAATTCTTTTCCTGGGGCTTTCTCCCCACTTAAAATTCTTGATGAGAGATTTCCTCTCTACATCCTCTTCCTCCAGTTTGTTTAAGTCCGATTGAGGGATTGTCGGCTTATCCTGGGGTAAGACATCTTTTTGCACTCTCTGCATAGTGGCCATTGTAAAACAGTTAAGTGAAGCTTGTCCGTGAAAAGGGGCTTCCCATTCCATTTGGTCCACTTTATCAAATCTATTTTTCTTTTTATTATCAGGCCTAATTTTGCCCCGTGGCGTGTCCAGGTCCTGATCAATGTTCCCACTTGTGGGTGTTCCCTCATGTGCTATGCTACACCTTTCTACAAAATTCTCAATGTCCCATCTTGCTTTGGGCCAATAATAATTGTGAGCCACCTTTTGAATGATGGTACCTATCTTCTCATGGTCCCCATCTGGTTTCACATGTAGGCTCCTTATTAAGTCTGCCCTATATCTTTTAGGAAGTACCAGCTGTCCCTGACCTTTGGATCTAGCTCCAGTCTTCCTATACATCAACTTGTTTTTCATGTAAAAAATCTCCCTTGCCTGGAGTTGTATGACAAGTTGACAATTTTCTGAAACAAGGCTTGAGTGTTTTATCCCCAGCCTGTGCCTTCCTCATCTCTTCTGGAGTGGTATCTAACATAATATCCTCCTCCTGTCTTGAGGTCGACCTGACCTGAAGGGTTGCCATATACACAGGTTTCCTTCTGCAACGGTCAGTGTCATGATTGTCCATCTGACAATTTTTACACCACCTTTTTCCTTGGTTGAAAGATTTTCTTTCATCATATTTCCTTTCATCGAATTGTGGGAATTTATTTTTATTTTCATACCGTGGCCTATCAAACTGGTGCTTACCTTTGTTTTGATCCCTAGGATCAAATTTATTAAAGTTCTGTGGTGCCCTAAAGTTATCCACTTGTTTCTTTTTATTACCTGTTACCTCTGCTTGAGCTGCTTGATACCTTTCAGCAACATTTAGCAACTCACCCAGCCTCTCTGCACCTTGTTCCATGAGAAAGTTTCTCAGGTCTGGAGCCATGGACTCTCTTAATTGCTCTATAAGGACCATTTCCTTAAGATCTTGGGTTTTCCCCAGAGAAGTCCATTTCTCCAAGTATGTCTCTATCCGTGCAGAGAACTGGTGATAGGTTTCACCTGACAGTAGTTTAGCATTCCTAAATTTTTTCCTATAAAATTCTGCATTCTTTTCATACCTTAACAAAAGAGCCTGCTTTAGCATGTCATAATTTTCCTGATCACCTCTGCTCATTTTTGCAAAAACTTCATAAGCTGCCCCACGAAGTCCTTGAGATAACTTTAAGCTCCACCTTTCTCTCTCTAACCCATACGTGGTAGCTAATAGTTCATACCTATTTAGATAGCTCTCTATATCATCGTCTTTCTCAACAAAATGATCTAAATGAAAATTCATAGCTGAGGTTGAGGCTCCCTGGCTAGCAGTGGCATCAGAGGCAAAGGGACTGGCACCATTTTCAGGAGCATGGCCTTGAAACTCAAACTCCCTTAGTCGTAACTCATGTTCCCTTTGTAATCTCTTCTCCTCCTTTTCTGCTTCCCTTCTGCAGCTAATTTCTTCTCTTCCCTTTCTGCAGCCTGTCTTCTTTCCTCGGCTTCCAATGCTTTAGCCTCTTTGTCAGCCTCAATCTGCAACCTCTTAGTCTCAGCCTCAGCCTCAAATTGTAACTTCTTAATTTCCCTTTCAGCCTCTAACTTTCTTTCGGCTTCAAACCTTCTTTCTTCGCGTTCAATAAATTTGTCACATTCAGTAGTGACATAGGCAACCATAACTTGCCCATCTAATCCTAACTCTTTTGCAGTCTGAACAGCAGCAGATCGAAATTTGGCCAGGTCCGCCATTGTCTATCAGGTAAGTTTATACAATGTCTAACTAACAATTCAATCTCTAAATATATATCTAATGGACAACACAGGCACCGAGAGCTCAACCTTATTTAATTCCACCCAAGGATACCTTTTAATTCTTATATTCCCTGAAGTGAATTACCCCCAATATTTGTAATAGGGAAAGATTCAAAATCCCGAGAGCGAGCCCCCAATATATGTGGTGAAGTGGGATGTTATAAATATTTATAGGGGACTTAGTGTACTGACTGAGATCAGCTGTGAAGGTATCTATATCTAATAAGAGTAGTGTATTATAGATAACCTTACTTGCTGCCACATATGTATACCTCAGTCAGAATTATTCTGGAATAGTGTGATGACTACGTTATATGTCTAGGGTATGTGTATATGATGAAGTGTAAGTCATAACAACAACAGACAGATAAACAATTTAATTTATTCCACCACACTTGACAACACTGTGACACTCACATACATAAAACACTCTACAAGGATATCTTAAAGGAGTCACTGATAACTTTTCAAATAACAATATGTATTCAGTGCTGTCATGAATGTATATGTGTCCTGATTCAAATACAAAGGGAACCAGGAATCACAATCAATTTTAATTACAAGTTATATGTACAGAATTTATCAATATGAATCTTGTAGTGACATATATTATTAATAGTATCCTATGTGTGTCAGTTGTGTAGTAGTAATATGAGGTAATACTGGTTTTGTTTTGTTCAAGCTCTGTTGGTATTTGTCATCATGACTTCAATAGTTTGTCTTTATTGGAACTAGTATTGGAGATGTTCTCAGTTCCTGATATTAAAACAATTGAATTCCCCTCTTAATTTTAAGTTTACAATGTCATTTTAAGTTGGGGGGTACATAATGTTGAGCTCCATGGCCACACTCTCTTATCTTTCGTGATGACTGCAGTAAAGGCCTCCTCTGCTCGATTACTTTAATGAGTTCTGGAGCCACCCCACTGGTTGCTATATGGACCAAGGAGTATGCTGTCTGCCTCTGGCTTCAGCAAAGCTCTGACCAGGTGCTGCTCAATAACTTTAAGACCACGGTCCCTGAAACAAGAAGGATGTACCTTCTACTTCATAACTAATTGATACTCTAGTTCTACACTGAGCACAATACATCACAAACATTGAGTTCAGAGCGTTAGGCCAACCGTCAGCTTCATCTGAAATACTTTATACCAGTATTTTCCTCCCTAATGGTTACTACGCCTCTGCAATTCCAGCATTATTTCTGTCTAATCAATAATCTAGGTGTCAGTGTACTGTTTGGCCATTCCATGCAGTTTTACTTTCCTCCGACACCTTCTGTTCAGGCTGGAGCTCTATAGGCTTTACATCATGTTCGCTACTGAACTACACATATATATACAGACATAAATTATCAATTTACATTCAATTTTCATTAAAAGATATTGAATATTTCAAGCTTACCACAATTCATGGAATAATAAACAGTTTCGTTGACTGGCAATGAATATAGCACAACTCCGATCTGCCGATGTCCCAGGCTTTATTTTATAAAAAATATACACTGGTGCTCAACGCACTGCTTCTTAGTAGGTTTATTACAAGATGTGGCAATGAACAGACGCTCTGAATCGAGTATATTCGCAGCTCTACCCAATGAAACCATGTCTACACATCTTTTCAAAAAAGTACACCTTTTCACGTTCCCCCTGACAACACAAGATAGTATTTATAGCCCGACCAATCGTGTTTAGTCTTACATTTGTTGCGCTCCAATCAATTTGGAGTTAACATGGTAGGCTATTTCCGTAACGTAAGGTTTTTTCAAACACGTTATAAAAAAAATTTTATGAGCAGAAATGATTTCATGCTGTCAGGCACCCCCACTATTTTATTTTGGTTATAATTTGGTAATTCCTAGACTATTTGCGTAACGTTTTACATATTCTTTGTCAGCAAGCCCTAAGGAACCCAAATATACAATTTTAAAAGAGCTAAGTGGCTGCGTTCAAAATATGCAATTTCTTCTACCTCCTGTTTCGAAGATGTGCTGTCTGGGTACTGTAATGTTTTCAAACGTAAACCCATCTAATGTCATCTTTTCTAATAAGCGTTTTCCAAGTTTTTTAAAACCTAACTCTGGGAAGGTTAGTGTTTTTATCACTGTCCGTCTGAAAAAAAGTTAGTGCATGAGGCCTTACACGCGTGATGGCAGCAATTGTGTATCGCGCGACGCGTGTTTAGTATTGCATGCTTCCTGCCTTCATTCGCCCCTCTCTCTCTCCTGCTTTATCTGTCTTTTAGTTACGCCGTGTATAAAATGGAATGAATGAAATATTAAATTTAGGTCATTGATCAGTTTACGTATCTCAAGATTAGTACACGTTTCATTGAAGAAAGCGGGTAATAATATATTAGGCTTTTACTATCAACGTGAAAGCATTGCGACGGTATTGCCTCCTCTACTTTGCAGTAGTGGTCCAACAATGGCAAAACTCAAGAGTATCTAATATAGGCTTCAATGGAGTCTATTTGTAAACAAGATTACTCTTGGCAGAAATGTAGAAAGAAGAGTAGTAAAGCTTCTATCACATGGGAGTCTTCACAAGAAATTCAGGTATGCGAAAACAATGCTGGCTGTCGCCGAGCACGTTAATTCTTAACCCGCCGACAATTTTTGTAAAGACTTTAAGCACTTATTTATCAGCCTGTTAAGCCCCCACCGCTGAGTTAATCAGTGGAATTAGTATTATATATATATATATATATATATATATATATATATATATATATATATATATATAGAGAGAGAGAGAGAGAGAGAGAGAGAGAAAGTGTGTGTTTAGTAACTTTGACTGAGACAAACATGTAGTACACTTAAAAGATTAAATCTAAGTTAAATTTGTAACATTACAAATAACAAAATTTAATAATCACTTTAGGTTTGACAGTTTTAAAATAATATGAATTGTTATGGCTAAAGAAAAGCTATCATCCTCGTATTTGGGGATTGCGAAAAGGGTTAAGAAGTTCAGGTGGCAGCATATGTTTGAACTTAGCTGCCAATGACGGTTATATATTTTCACACCGATCACTCGTCACTGGTAAAGGTTGTCGGGTGTAGCTCGTCTCCAGGAAACTTCAAGGAAAGTCTACACAGTGCGTCCTTTGTCTTAAAGCGTAAGCCACTGATCCTGTCTTGTTCAAGAAATTGTACGTTCTGCTGCTACCACCAATAACTGTGATAGAAGAATAGAAAAGAACGCTCTTCTGAGTATGGCGTTCTCCGACACATAGTTATGTGTCCCCCCTCTTCTATTCCACCATCCCACTTAACTCAGAGTTTACCCTCGCAGAGAATTAAATTTAATCCCTCGGGATAAATCTTCCTTTACATTTAAACTGAATAGTTAACTTTACTTTACATTTAAATGAAAAGGCTAAACGTACAGATATAATATGTTTTACATTTACATCTCCACTGTTTGAAAAGTGTTCACAATATAAATTCATTCATGTTTCATTTACGTTTACACTTGTAGAAAAGTTTGAAAATTCTATTAATTAAAATGAATATTTTCACATGGACATTTACGCTGGTTTAAAGCATGAAACATTACATTAATTTTAAAGTGAATATATTTAAAGGGACATTTACACGTCTTTGAAAATGCAAGTCTTATGCTTAGAATGTGCATCATTTCGTTTCATCTTTCACTCTCTGCTCCATAGGGAGCCTGGAACTACTTTATGCTTTTAAATCTCTTTACGAAACTATCAATAAAGCAATCACCAGCCCGTGCAGTGGTGGTTCATGAATCATCATTCTATAGGCTGAGGTTGCCAGTCTCAAATGACTGACATTCAATTGCAAGTTTGACACAATAAAATTCACATGGTAATATATACATATATATGTTAGTTCACATGTTTAGTAATGAAATATGAAATGTAAATCACAACTTACGCCAATCCTGGCTACAAACCTGTCGCACAGATGAATAGAAGAGACGAATATTTCTCTTACAACACATGTCTAGGATTTCTTATAATTTTACCATAGATTGCGCCATCTGACTCCGTGTTTCTCCTTCTCCAATAAAAGGTCCGGATAACAGTTGGCTCCTTAGTCAAAAATCACAACCCTCGTTTTATTATTTCTCATCTTAACAAAAATGTAACAGTACGCCATCTCTTACTCAAATTTCATAAAGCAAAATTTCATACTTATTCTTCTTAAGACACTCCCAGTCCTATTCTCGGTTACACAAATAAGGTTAGTGTGGGTTCCAGCACACATAGGTATAGCTGGTAACGAGTTGGCAGACCAGAACGCCAAGAATGGAAGAATAAGTAAAAACAATATAAGAGCAGGACTGGGAGATCAAGAGCCAAGTAAAGCTAACTATAAACGAGGAATGGAAGACAACATGGAAGAACAGTAGAAAAGGCAGACACGCGTTCAAACTGCTGAAAGAACCAACAAGGACGTGCCAGGTCAGAGAAGAATTAAAGATCCCATCAAACAAAAAACTTTGGCGTCTCCGTCTCAGTGCAGCATACTTTATGATAGAGGAACCACACTGCCAAGAATGTCAGGAAAAGATTGACATAGACCACTACCTGATCCACTGTAAAAAGTGCGAACAAGAAAGGCTTGAATTAAAATCTTACTATAGAAATCACAATATAGACATGACAGGTGATAAGGTTTTAAGTATAGATGCCACAGGAGATGCACAGTCAATACTTAAAAGATATATACATAAAACAAAGGAAAACATATAAGGTTAGTACTTCAGGAAAGATATTCAACCAAACAGAAATTAAGCACCAATTTTCAGGTTGAGCAGGGTAGACCACGATGGAACGAGAAGAGACAATAACAGTCCGCTGTTAAGTGCCCGCACCACACCCATCACCTCTTCTAAACAACAACAACCACAACAACAACAATTACATAAGTGTAAGATGTATATATCTACAAATACCTCGACCGGTTCCACCCTAGATACATTTTGCGTAGGATGTGCCTTCAGCACTGCTGACACATTTGAGGCGTGCTTATTAAATCATTTAGTTTCCGCTCCTGAGTAAATGCTTCCAAGCTCGAGTTTCATGCTGTCAAAATATGATACAGCATAATAAGATCTCTCAAACTATCATAATTGTTGGTATACCAGCTAGTTCTTCCGAACAAATTAGGAAGATATCTTACTAAAAAGTAAGTGAAAAACTTTCTATTTATACTGGCATAATCTCGTGCAGTTTTAATCTATGTCTTCAAGGTTCCCAGAGCTCATTGAAGGCGTACCATAAGCAATGAAAAAAGGCCGTCACATATATGCAGAGAGAAAATACTTAGATATTGAATATATACGAAAGATATACCGAACCACAGAATGAACCTACATATATACAGATGGATCAGGAACAGCAGCTACATTAAAACAGAGGTGGAGGTGTATATAGAACATTTAATAATAAAAAAAGAAATACAAATTTCAATGGCCACTGGAAATTTCTCAAACAGCTTTGGAGCGAAGGCGGAAGCAGTAAGAACGGCTGCATTACCGTCATGGAAAATAAACATTTTTTTTTCTAGAAACAACAGCTCCTCATAGACTCACTATTAGTCATCACAGGCCCAGGAACAATAAGAATAATTAATTACAATGCCTGGTAGTAGTACTTATAAAACGAGCTATGAATTCAGATAAGGGTTTATAGATGCTGCAATGTGAAACGCAGAAGAACTACCGGACGGCCTGGAAATCATCTTGCTTAAATTCAAGGACATCGTAAAGACAGCTGCAGCAGATGCATGTGGTGAAGTCCAACTTGGGATGATAAGAAAGAGGACACCTTGGTGGACAGAGAAGGTTAAAGAGAAAATAAGACAGAAGAAAAAGGCACGACAACAATACTTAGGGGCTAAGAGCTCAGCAGGAAAAACAGAGAAATACAGAGAATTTATAATATTCAGAACGGAAGTAAAGAAAAGGCATTTGACAAGGTCCCCTGGAACAAACTCTGGGACTGTTTCATGCTATAAAGAGCTTCTACAAGTCTTGCAGAAATTATATGAGGATTGCAAACCATAAGTCAGAAGAGTTCAGGACCACCACTGGTGTAAGACAAGGTGATATCCTGTCACCTTATCCTTTTATACTCGCCATGGACGATGTTATCAAGACATGTAAGGAGAGAACAAGAAAGTATTCAGTGGGGTACTGGAAGATGGGACAGGTCTGTATTTCAGGGCTGGCATTTGCTTATGATGTTGCCCTGATTGCTAAATCAGAGGCACATCTCCAATCCAACATGCAAGTCAGGAAGGAAGAGCTGGAGAAGAGAAGGAAGGTCATCAGCGGCTCCAAATCAAAAGCCTTGGTGAAATCACGAGAGGAAAGAAGGCATCAGATTAGCTGGGAGAACACGTCCGGGAGCAGGTCAACCACTTTAAATACCTCGGAGCTGTCATAGACTGGAAGGGAATCTTCAAAGAAGATTTGGCTACCCGAAGAGCAGCAGCTGGGAGACTTTTTATATGCCATAAATCGAGGATTCCTCAACATTAGAGAAGCTGGAAAGAAAACAAAGATAGCTGTATATCCATCCACCTATGTCCCAGTCTTGGCGTATGGATGCGAGTCATGGGCAATGACTACAACCCACAAAATGAAGATCCAAACCTCAGAAAAAAGGTATGTGAGAAAGCTGGCTGAAGTAACAAGGAGATACATGGTCCACAGCCAGACAAGATTTCAGGGCCAAAAACCCACCCCCTGCAGACCCAAGTAGAACAGTCCCAACTAAGATTGTTGGGTCATGTCTGCAGAACAAGAGAAGATCGGCTGCCAAGGCAGGTATGGGAGGCCAGGGGCCAGGAATCTAAACCTCAGAATGACCCAGAGTCCGCTGGAAGGACAATATTAGACAATCTCTGAAGGACCGAGGACTAGAATGGAACCAGGACAGGAGGAAGACATCTGATAGGATAGAATGCGCTTTCTTTTCCAAACCTCTACACCTTACGGTAGACGAGGAACTACTAAATAATTAAGGTTTCTTCAAAGTGTGTCTTCTTCATATTCAGCGTCTTCTTCACAAGTCTAGTTCCACTGGCACTTGTCTAAATCTTGTCGTCATCTCTACACTAATGATCATATCATACTATTTGTGCCCGTCTATTCCATCCAACCTCTCGTTTATGAACGTCTGCATTTCTTGGTTGTTGTTTTTGTTATTCTTAATGTTCCAGGGTCATACAACAAGACCGACGAAATTAGAGTTTAAGAATCTTATTTTTAATCTTCGACGTAATTGCTTTTGACTTCCATGTAATTTGTATTGCATTGAAAGCTACTCATAACTTAAGAATTTATTTTTAAGACTGTCCCACCCACTTTGTCCTTATTGCTACCACGATGTATGTAATAAGATAAGACACTAAAACAATGAAATGTGGAGAATGAAATAGCATTAGAGAAATTTCATTTGTATCAGCTCTCAAGCTTTCACATATGTTTAACAAAATTATCGGAAATTATTGTTTACTTAGTATACATTTTGCAGCCGTAGTAACGGAGTGGTTAGTGCACTAGCTTTCTAGCTCAGTGGTCCATGGTTCGATCCGTAGTTGAGGTGGGATATTTTAGACCTCAAACGGCTCCGGGGTCGACCCAGCCTCATGAATTGAGTACCAGAGCAACTCTGGGAATATTAAGGTTGCCGGCGTGATGCTGACCACATCACCCCTAGTGTGCTGATGGTCTAGAAAATATGGGCCTAACACCATTGGAAAGTGCATGATTCAACCCACGGGTTTGTGTACAGACTACATGAAAACAATGAAAGTTACACGTGCTACACGATTCTCAACAGCTATGACCCTGAAAATGTGTACGCGTTGTGGCAGTATACTCGGTATAAAAAGGCCATTGAGACAAAACACCCAGTACATGTGCTTGAAATTCCACGACTATCTGAAAACGACCGCCAACGAGCCATTGGTATGTCGGAGACCGGAATGAGCTCTCGGGCCATAGCCAGAAGGATGAATTGCCACCACAGCACTATTGTACGTCTCAATGAACGTTACGCAATCACTGGCAGTGCCCGGGATAGACTTCGGAGTGGCCAACCACGAGTTACCACCCCTGCGCAAGATCGTCATATTGTGCTGAGTCACCTAAGGAATCGTTCTCTCCCGGCAAGTCAAACAGCTAGAGCAATAGTGGGTAGACGTAGGAAAGTCTCTCGAATGACAGTCATACGACGACTCAGAGATACAGGCCTTACTGCAAGACGACCTTATGTTGGGCCAAACTTGACTCACAGACATCGTCAGCAGCGCCTGCAATGGGCAGAGCAACATGTCAGATGAACTAGATTGCAGTGGAATGCTGTCCTATTCACAGACGAGAGCAGATTCAACATATCCTTTGCTGATGGACATATGCGGATTTGGCGACAGTGTGGAGAGCGCTTTGCAGATTGCTGTGTTCGTCAGCACAACCGATTTGGAGGTGGCAGTATTCACATTTGGGAAGGATTCAGTTTTCACCATCGCTTGCCTCTTCACGTCTTCCGTGGAAATGTTAATGCTGTGACATATCGAGATGAGGTTCTGGATGCATTGGTTGCTCCTGCGTTCACAAATTATCCAGACTTGCAGCTTCTCCAGCAGGATAACGCACGTGCGCACACCGCATGCATTATGCAGCAATATCTACAGCAGCAAACATTGTGACGATTGATTGGCCTGTCCTATCACCAGACATGTCCCCTATAGAACATCCGTGGGACGAGGTCGGACGCAGAGTCTACAGGCAAGGTTCTCCAGCTAATCTGCAACAGCTCGAAGCTGCTCTTACACGTGAATGGGACTTGATTCCCCGGAATTTCCTTCAGAGACTTGTGCGTTTCATGCGGAGCCGCTGCCAAGCTTGTTTGCAAGCACACGGTGGACATACCAGATACTGAGGATAGTGTGAATGAATTTTTTTATTGGTTGCATTTTTGGTTTTCTCTCTTGCCTGCACAGAATGCAATGAATTTCATAACAATCAAATGTACAAATTAATGACCAGCATGGATTCATAGGAAAATGAATAAAGATTCAAGATATGTAAACTTGTAAACACTTATATTTACATTTCACACTCTGTTCCTGGATTATACAGGTGATGCGTTTTTAATGTGCTTCAGTATAGATAGATATATGTTTATATACATATATATAATCGAAAATGTGTTTATATTTGTTACCTCTTAACTCGAGACCGGCTGAACGAATTTTTATGCGGTTTTCTACAGCGTATTGGACATTTTTCTGGGAAGGCTTCTTCTTCTTCCTTACTCGTTCATCCTGGAAATTACGTTGGTTCCGCTATGTCCGTTTACAGCGAAGCTGCGATATTTGCGCCTTTCGGCCGACACATCCGACTTCAGCATGACATTTTTGAGACCGGGTTAGCCTTCCCTCTTCGATCCCTACTTACACAGCCAAACTGCAGTGCAGCCTGTTTCCAGGACTACCACTTGGAGGTGGAGTAGGGTCTTAGTCAGCTCTGATTGGCTAACCCTGACTCAAGCAGTATAGCTATGGATCGCTGACTGCATTCATCACTGTTGACGCGTCTTAGGTTCTTGGGAAGGTTTTAAACTATATATCTTCATGGTACGACGTCAGGAGGCTGTGCAGTGAATGTTTCTTCACTCCATTCATTCTTTTATGAAGGAACTTCATTCATTCTTATTTCAAGGGACAAGGAACGTAACTTACAAACTATATAAGTCATAATTTTATCCGTTTTCGTTAAATTTAGAAGAAGAGCGATTCTTTCTGTTGTGTAAGTGATTTAAACCAGGGCTTTTAACAAGGAAACTTTAAATAATACTCAGCTTTGTAAAGCTGTTACTTAAATTTACAGTGCGATGCTTTTTGTTATGAAAATGGTGTAAATCGGGATCCCTGACAAGAAAAGTTTGATTTATTCTCAGCTATGCTTGTACTACAAGATTTGTGTATGTTCTAGAAGATTCTCGAACTCCATTCATTCTTAAGAAACGAAAAAACAACGGCTAACGCCCTTAGCTTAGAGACTACATTAGTCATAAATTTTATCCTTGTTCGTTAAATTTAGAAGAAGTGTGATGATTTCTGTTAAACACATTAACTACCGCAAGCCGCTGTCAGCGGCTCACAAAATAATCACATTTGGACGCAAGCCGCTCAGAGCGCCAATCTAATTTTAGTAATAAAATGAATGAAAAATGTACTGAAACACTCTCTGATCTGGTTCGAGATTTTAAGTTGCCACCGGAAAACAAATTCCCAAAGCATGGTTGTTGTAGAACACTGGAAAATTGATATTATGTTCATATTTTTCAGCATTTTGGGTTAGTTACCAAATCGTGTAAAACTGTTTACCGTGGCAACTAGTGATAGGACTACAAAAAATGCGTGTACATCTTGTCTAATGGCTGAATAGGAAAGAAACGTGTTTTTACAATTGACTGATAGATCTAGCGACGAGGACAAGAGTGAAAATGGTGTGCACATTTATTGAAATTGTGATTTTGATAGAGATGGGGCGCATGCAGTTATAATTGTAAAAATATTGCAAGTACTCGGCCATCGGAGGGCCGTTAAATAGCGACAACCTCTATTAGAGTTACAACCGGTGTTTATTGTAATCGGACATTCATTTATCTTTAAAATGACGTGTAATTCATAAAAATCTGTAAACAATTACGAAAACTACAGCTTACTTTGTGCAAACACCTATAGGATGAAAGTGGGAAAAAAATTTAATTCGGCCACAGTGTGTTTTTCAATTCGGTAGTGTTAAGTAAGTTTTTTAAACCACGATTCTTGACAAGAAAAGTATGAATAATACTCAGCTGTGTAGAGCTTTTACTTTGCAGTGCGTTGCTTTCTATTATGCACATTGTCTACATCAGAATTCCTTAACAATGTTTAATTTTCGAATGTGCCACGGGAATTCCGCTCATGCTTTATATTTTATTCTGCAAATATATATATATATATATATATATATATATATATATATATTATATATATATATATATATATATATATATATATATATATATATATATATATATATATATATATACTTCGTCTTTGGCACATTTATATTTACATTGTAATGTTTGCATGGTGTGAGCTATTTTAATTAAATTATATTGTTTGATTTAAAATACTGCACTAAGGAACTTACAATGCTTTCCTGTGCAGATGACTTAGCCTTGTGCGTTTCTGAAGTGTATATCACTACGACAAGCATTTGGATGTAGCAAGCGCTAACATCGGAGCCGCTGTAGCGCAGTTGTTGGTGCAATGGCTTCCTATAGCGCTTCACTGGAGATGTTGGCCACAACATGGCTAGCGATGATAAATAAGGAAAAACAATAAACATAGAGATCTCCAAACTATGTCTAAACGGGAAAAATCCACATTTGGATGAAAACCCAAACTACCTAGCTAGTACCTTTGATAACAGCTTGACTTGGAGACACCAGGTTGAAAAAATTGTATGAGAGCAATGCAAAAGTTGTCAGTCACGAAAAAACGATCTAGAACAGCTTGGGGAGCAGATGAGAGAGTTTTAAGACGTTATACACAGGGCGAGTGAGACCAGTCTTAGAATATGGCACTGCAGCATAGGCTACAACAGCTAAGTCAAACTTCGATAAAATTAACAGACTCCAAAATCAAGCAGTAACGGGAAGCATGAAGACAACATCTATTAAAATACTGGAAAAGATTACATACAGGAGGATAGAAGAGATAGCAGGGCCAAGCAAAAAGCTTAGAAATTCTGGAGACTAACAGACCATCCAAAGTACCATGGAATAAATGTTTTTGCAAGGGGAAGACTGAAGCAAAGCAAGTTTGTAAAATCAACCACACCAAAGATGAGAGCAGATTCCCATAAATGAGATATGAATAAGTAAGTCCATCTACACAAGCTCGCAGTTTGGTAACAACATCGCTTCCCTGACATGAAAGAAAACATTATTGCACTTGAGAGAAAGAAGAGTTAGACGGCAACAGAGAGATAAACCATAACAGTAAAATACGTAAAGAAACATTACACAAGCAACCCATGGACACATACATACACAGATGGATGAGTAACAAATATAGCAGGAGCTGCAGTTGGAAGAGTCCTTCTTAACTTAAGCGCTAGTATTAAAAAAAATTATTGCAATCAGGCCACCAACAAATGATTCATATTAGCAGCTCAGCAGAAGAGACCGAGTGGTAATCTTCAGACACCGCACATGTCACAACATATTGGAACACCATCTATTCAACAAGCTAAATATAGCAACTACTGATGAATGTAACTGTGGCGCCGACAAAAGTACTGCTCTGAACATGTGCTTCAAAGATGCCCAATGTGTTAGAAAAAGTGAAAGTACATATTGCTGTCAACTGTACTATTCATGGAAAAACCATATGGAGGTACAAATAGCCTCAAGCTGACAACTGCTTTCTTTGAAAATATTCAAGTAGATGTCTGGCTGTACGAAGCAGAAGAATTTTGTTTGAATCTTTTGCTTTATTTTGTACAGTGTGATTATTAGAATTTAGAATTTTCGTGCTTTTGATTTATGAGTTATATATCGTAGGTTTTTCAAATTATTACTCATGGTGCTTCTTAATTTAAATTTTCGAATGGATTTTTGCTTTTGATCTTAGGAATTACGTTAGATTTTTTATTTAGTTCTATATAGAGCATTAGTAGCAAAACAAGCTCAGCTGTTAACATTTATGATTTTTTTAAGGTGTTTGCTACTTTTCTTTGTAGCACGCCTCTTTCAACCATCTACCATATACATGGAGATGTTGGTTATATCAGGACGTGTTTCATTTATTGTAATATGTTTTTGTTTGTATTTATTTAATACTATATTATCTCTAGTAGGTATTTTTCCTTTTGAAGTTATAATTCAATATGGTTTTCTTATTCAAAATGTGATATTGTCTAAATTGGTATGTTTTTAATTGTCACTGGAGGATTATTCGGTCAATCCGTATTTATCTGGTCGGGAGGGGAGGGGGGGATGGGGGGGGGTCGGGTTGTCTGTTACCAGTGTACACTACTGGCTCGGATCCATATTTATTTATTTTTTTTATATGTTAGCTTTTGTTTTTGAAATAATGTATACTGTTTTATTAACTTTTGTATTTCCGATAGGGTCTTAGAGCCAATGAGATTTTCTACACTCATTTCTACCTTATGGTTACTACAGTATGTCTTAATGTTTTGCCTCTCCTGGTCATATTTTTTTTTGCAGTCCTTATCCAGAAAGAGCCTCGGAGGAAATTGCATTCTTTAAGAACGAAGTGGGCAAAAAATTACACTTCTTAATCAAAACATTATAACTATTTAAAGTAACTTTGCTTCAATTCAACAGAATTAGTTCTACGCAAGCTCCAGAGAGTATTTTTTTATGTGCTGTAGATGTTAAAATGTAGGATGGTACATTATTTCTTATTAAATTTCTTAGACAACCAGTGACAACCACTATAACATGTGAACACGTTAGCAAATTTCATTTAACATCATTATATATCTTTCTTTATTTTGCTTATAAAGTATTGGGAATGTTCGGATTTTCGGTGGGGTTTTTATTTGATACATGTGCTAATGTATTGCACTCAAATAGCAATCATTAAAGTGTATGTTACAACCACGCCTCTGTTCGTGTTTGTTTTTCTAACCGTAGCCGATAGTAATTTATGTCATGTTCTGGCATTGATGAAAGTATGACTTCTGTATAGTAAAAAATTCATTCCAGTTTTTTGTTTATTTTTGTTTACTGGCGCCTTTAGTTCTTCGTGCATTTTGAACTTTCTTGCTGGTTCTTTAATGAATAAACGAACACGTCTAAGGTTACTAGTCTAAGGTTACTACGACTTTGTTTCCATGAGGTCTGCCACAACTTTGTTTCCATGAGGTTTGCCACAACTTTGTTTCCATGAGGTCTGCCACAGCTTTGTTTCCATGAGGTCTGCCACAACTTTGTTTCCATGAGATCTGACACATCATTGTTTCCATTAGGTCTGCCACAATTTTGTTTCCATGTGGTCTACCACAGCTTTGTTTCCATGAGGTCTACCACAACTATGTTTCCATGAGGTTTGCCACAACTTTGTTTCCATGAGGTCTGCCACAACTTTGTTTCCACGAAGTCTCCCACAACTTTGATTCCATGAGGTCTGCCACAACTTTGTTTCCATGAGGTCTGCCACAAATTTGTTTCCATGAGAGTAGTATAGCATGCACGCTACGAGTATAATTCAGGCGGCGGCGCATGACTTTTATATAGCAAAATACTCGATCGATTTCAGGCGGCGGCGTTCTTAGGGGGTGGGGGGGGGGGGGGGGGGGGGGGGGGGGGTGGGGGGGGGGGGGGGGTTGGGGGGGTGGGGGGGGGGGGGGAGGCGGCGGCGCATGACTTTTTATATAGCGATATATTTTAGCCGGGGGATTTCCTCTGACGATCAGACGCATGACTTGTTATATAGCAATAAATTTCTTCGATAATGGTGGGCGTGTTGTGTATACAAAATACTTAGACAATATATAAAAATATAAAAAATCGATAATGACGGAAAATATAAAAAATCGATAATTAGTAGGTTACTAAGGGGTTTTTTGAAACGAGTGGAAGTTTTTTGTGCTGCGATAACGGCGGCTTAGGTTACTAAGGGGAGTTTTTTAAGGAAGCGGGTATTGCTTTTTGTGCGGGGGAGGATGACGATGTATAGTGGGGTGTAGGTTAGGGGGGATTTTTGTGTGTATGGCTCAGGAGTGAAGAGTTAGAGACTTGGCGGGTATTGTTTTTTTGGCTGGCGGTGATGACTCACGGGTGTGTGTTGGGGTGTAGCTGGTGGTTGTGTGTATGACTCAGGAGTGAAGTGTTAGATAGAAGTATATAGTTAATGGCCTCTTTTAAAAGAATACTTGAGTTAAAGAGGAAAATATAAAAATCGATAACGGCGGCTTAGGTTATTAAGGGTTTTTTTTAAGGAAGCGGGTATTGTTTTTGTGCGGGGGAGGATGACGATGTATAGTGGGGTGTAGGTTAGGGGGGATTTTTGTGTGTATGACTCAGGAGTGGATACCTGCGATAGTTTCTTACAGATTTGGAGAGCTGATCATCCTGAGACATACTGTAGTAATACATTAGCAACAATAGTTCCGTGCAATCACAAAGAAGTTCACAATAAATTGTTGATTACGTTTCACTGTGAATTTAGAAATCTGGTAGACTAACACTTTGTTACTTTTACATTAAGAAGACTTTCACGTCAGTGACTTTGTGAATTTTATTTGTTTTCCCCACAGAGTCAGAACACTGGAATAAATGTTCAGCTGACATTTTTATTGATTGCAAAATCGGGGCATGGCAAAAGTGCGACTGGAAACTCCATACTTAATACTGACTTTTTTCAAACAGGCTCCGATTGTACGACATTAACAACAGATATCATTTCTAAAAGTGAAGATGTTGGTAACTATAAACTTACGGTCGTTGATGGACTTTGTTTGGGAGGCGCAGATGGCATAAAAGGCAGTAACAATTATGTTACAGCAGAAAACCTCAAGAAAGCTCTAAATATGTGTTCCGGAAGTTTTGACGCTATTCTATTTATCCTTAAGTTCGGCAACCGTTTCTCAAAGGAAGACAGATATGCACTGAAAGCTCTCAGACTGATATTCGGAAAGAACTTCTTCGATCACGTCATAATAGTCCTGACATATGGAGATTTATTTCAGAGCACGGTAAAACAAAAAGGCTCTGACATCAGTTTCCGTAACTGGTGCAAAAAACAGAAAGGAGAGTTCCGTAAGTTGTACAACGTTTGCAAGGGGCGAGTTGTATTGTTTAACAACAGAGAGAAGGATGAGAAGAAGAGACACGCACAGACACAACAATTAATTCAGCTCGCACACGAACTACAATCCCGTCATGGCCGCTATACATCCAATCTTTTGAAACTGCTAAATCGGAAAGCGAGACACCAAATTAAGCAAACAAACCATCTTTACGTACTAAAGAAATTACTGAAAAAAAACATTTTTTTTTTCGCAGGAAACAGAGAAACAGTTTAGAGAAATGTGCAATTAGATAGTGGAGAAGTAATGATATAAAAACTGATGGGGATCTGAAAGATACAATAGAATTAAAAGGCAAAGAATAGGACGTGCTTAATAATGTTAATGAGCTGGTAGAAGATTGTGAGCGATTCTCCACGATGCTGGTAGAAGATTGTGAGCAAGTCTCCACGATGCTAGTAGCAGATTGTGAGCAAGTCTCCACGATGCTTTTAGTAGATTGTGAGCAAGTCTCCACGATACTGGTAGAAAATGTGAACAAGTCTCCATCATGCTGGAAGAATAATGTGAGCACGTCTCCCCGATGCATGTAGAAATAAAACTAGAGAAAACCATAATGGCTAAGTAAATATGAAACATGATTGGATATGTGTGTATTTTTAATGGTGGTGAGGTAGCCTTTGCTATAAATAAAGTTGTTGCTACTGCCAACATTATGGTAACTAATGTTGGCGAAATGACAACCATCGCTAAAGAGTGATACAGAACATTGCTGTGTATGCTTTTGCACACAGGCGTATGCCCGTTCCTTATTGGAGATACGGCTGTTTGCATTACCTAGTTGTTGTGTTTCAAAGCACTTGTATTGAACGCCGCGATATTATTACGTAATTGGTAACTAAATGACGTCTGCTATTGAAGCCCAACGGCTAATTTTCTGAGCCTTTCTTTAGTTTACGTCGACCAGTGAAGACGTCTATTTTCACGCCCCTGATCCGTGGAGATTTTATTTCAAGTGGCCATGTTTGAGAGGCCGCCACTAAGTTATTATTGGCCATGACGGTTCACTAACTTAACAGAGAAGCATAGTGACCAGTTTATTGAAGTATTTTCGTAAGAATGTCGTCAGTAACTAATAATGCAAGAGAACTTGGGTCACGCCGTGTCAGAACTGACCTCTAGTCATAACGGCCACAACTGAGATGATGTATTCCTCCATTGTATGCTATATTATATGATTCTGCAATTGACGGACAATGGACGTCTGAATATGAATATTGCTACTACATGTTTTTATTGAAAGATATGGAGCCCAATAAATGTTTCGTTGGACTTGACCTGATTTGCATTATCGTCGACTGTGTGGAAATTATCCCATTGTATGGCGTTCCAGTTGTGTTGAATGAATCTACCTACTAAGCTTTTGACACTTGCGTTTCAAGCACGATAGTCTCTATTCTGCAGTCACTACACTCAAGTAATAATACAGAACTTTTTCCGCAACAAATATACACGTCGAAATGCACCAGTTTGGATGAACACAACTCAAAAGAAGAGCAACAGTTAAGAAACAATTTATACTCAGCACAGACCACAGCAGACTGAGATACGCCCAGTGAGATAAAGACAGAAACAACTCAGAAAATGTGCTAAAGGCTCTGATAACATGACTGACCTACATCAGCTGCAGGAACACTTTCGTGTTACTTTCTACTGTTGGTCTTTCTACCTATTAATGCATGAACATTTTGTCTATCCATCTACCTATCTTCTTAGATGTCAAACTACCTATCTGTTTTGATCTTGTAGCATGTTACGCAATTGCCTAGTTAAATGCATGAAGACCGGAAAGTGGAACACAAGTATACGAGCCCGAAAAAATGAATACAAGGGTATTTTCTTGTGTGTATCTAGGACAACCAATCAGAAACGGGGTTTCCCACGGACAGATAGGAAAGACTTCGACGATTGTATGTGGAAGAATAAAATCGTCCGAAACATAGTTAGAATTAGAGATCGGGAAGGAGAACGAAATGACAGACAAGGATGAGAATGGTCTCCTTTTGACGAGGATATCTTCATTTATGCGTAGGTACAAGGAAATTTGGAGGGAGTAAGGAGTTGTGAAGAATTTTGCAAGAATAAGTGTCCGTGCATTGAGAAATCCTGTGTTTTTCCTATTCATAATTCAAGATAAAATCGTTAACACGACCGATATGGGAAGACAACATATGTATATAAAGGTCAACTCACTGAGAATGGAAATCTATAACTCTAAATGCTTGAACTGGGAAAAGTGTGATGCACGAGATCAAGATTTGAAACCCATCTAGCACAAACCCCTCGGAGTTATAACTATTTTGGGAAGTTTGCTGGAGTTGCGATCCTTGTTTCCCATACGTCCTAAAAAAAAAAAAAAAAGGTAAAGGAACCCGTTACACGCCCATTTAGGCATATTGGGAATATGGTGTTAGGCCCATATTATCTTGACCGTCGGCACACGAGGGGTGATGTGGTCGGCATCACGCCGGCCGCCTTAACCTTCCCAGAGTAGCTCTGGTACCCATTTGGGGCTGGGTCGACCCAGGAGCCGTTTGTGGCCTAAAAATTTTTTCGCCTCATCTGGGGATCGAACCATAGACCACTGCGCTAGGAAGCCAGTGCACTAACCACTATGCTACCGCGGCTCCATCATACGTCCTAAAGCTCCATATCTAAGGGCGGTCGAAAAGGATTTGAAATTCAATTGTACAGCGAAAAAGACAGAAGGACAACGGCTGGAGAAAGAGAGACGTGTAAATGCCAATATCTTGTTATTTGCAGCCAGGCAGTTCTATTACTCCACAAAAGTCAGTCTTTACTGATATTAATTAGGTCCTGCGGGGGTATGTAAAGTTACTATGTAAAATAATACAGTAATTACAACTTTTATTTCAGGATTTGATTAATCTGTATGTTATGAAAGTAACATGCATATTAATTGGTTACTTGGTATGATTGTTGAAGGTTGGAACCCGATATATAACCGCCGTGACTGAGTCCGTATCAGGGCTAGCACAGTCCTTTTCAGGACTAATAACAATTCTTTTCAGGACTACCAACAGCCATTATCACGGATTATTCAATCTGTCTTCAAGTTACGGCACTTTACAGAGCTTACTTGTCAGGCAGCGGGATACTATAACCTCATACCATATATGTGTGTACATATTATTTTGTAATATTTGATTTTATAAAATCTTCCACAGTAGACACCTGTCTTGTCACTGATCCATAATCATGCATTTCCACGCATACATCTGAAAACAAATTCATCTCACCTACAATAGGAATGTGGTAATTATTATTCAAAATAGCCACATATCCTACAATTATCTGCAGGTTCATACTTGTCAACCCAAATTTAGAGGTCCATGATCAAGAATTGTTCGATGATCAATGCTAATCGCCCCAGCAGTGTCTGGATTGTGTAACCGGACTGTCACGGCATCAATAAATGCTATGTAACCATGTTCTTTATATATTTATTTCCAATCCCAAGTTAGATCTTTTACTGGCATGAAGACCGCCAGAGATGTAATTTTCTTGGTGTATTATAAAGTATAGGTTCGTTCCATCCCTCTTTGGTTGTTATTGTTAGGAGAGTTTAGTGGTGTACTATATTATGAAATATGTACTCTTTACATTATCCAACATGCAAGGAAATCTCCAACAGCCAAGTGAAGTAAACTCGAAACTTTATTTTGTATCACAATTTTCATGTAAGAAATCCAACAGAAAACGTTTGCATTCTTTGACAAAGGTTCATCTCTATGCATCCTGAGTATTCTTTGTATACTATATATTTCCCTTTCTAATTTCCATCCATTCTGGGGTAAAATATTCATCTGCTTCATCAACATTTGTTAAGTTCTTATGTATTTTATCTCTGTGTTTCGTATCTCCTTATTGATTATCTTTGCCACTTCTATATTCTTTCTACAATTCTGATTACCTTTGGCTTCTTTCATTTTTCACTTTTGTAGTTTGTTGTAAGTGTTTGTGTGACATTAAAATCAGACGAGCTGGGCTGAAATAAAAAATATTAAGACAAAATCTGTAACTACTTACATGAAGCAATATCAAGCCGACAATGACATGAATAGATGTTCATGTCTATCAAATCAAATCATCTCCTGCATCTGCAGGTACATCTGAAGACATAACAAATCCTCACGAACAATATTTGTGTACCACAAATGAAGAAGACAGACGCTTACTAAAACGCATCTGTATGCTTGGCTTGTTTTCTTCCAACTGCTTGCTCTAAGTTTTCCGGCAGCTGACCTCTGTAGTGCATGCTTAGCTGGCTACTTCTATTGGTTGGCGATTATTCTATTCACATTATTATTGGTTATTCCTTCTCGTGGTCTTACTAAGTTTGGGGCTGTTCCTATTTACGTCATACTCTCCATGACGACCGCCGCCTAAATTAGCGTGCATTGTGTCAAAAACTGACCTAGCCGATTTACTACCACTCTCTAGCCTGCCCTTAGTGTCTCGGGTTATTTTTATATTAGTTAAGAATCTTGCTTGCTTATTATAGCGAATAGTACTTTTTTATTTTATTATTATGACTAGACTCTAGCACGAATAAATGCTGTGGTGGTGGTCATACGGCCACATATTTATCCGGGGCTATGCAAATGTATCCCGCAGGGAGACATTTGAGTACTATCAATACACACACAAAAAATCCCAAAAAAATTCTAAGTCCAAAAATGTTTCAGAAAAAATTTAACTTAAATCATTAACCGGTGGGCTCTTGTATATATACATTATCAGACTGTCATACACTAGCCAAGCTTTTCAAATGGACAACCTTATACAAAAAACATTTTATAACGTATCAATACATAGACTATCTAAATTTTTCAGAGTGGCAACCTTGAACAACAAAATTGTTAACATCAATCTATATATATATAGTCTATCCAAAAATTTACTAAGTGGCAACATTGCGAAATTTGTCATATCGACTCATATATCAACCAACCCAAGGGAGCCGCGCTGGTGTAATGGCTTTGGCGTTGTACTGGCGACCAGGTGTTCATGGTTCAAACCCGGGCGTCGGCGTTTGAAGAAATGTTTACGGCCGGAAATTTGACTGAATAGCCTGAACGGCTCCTGTGATAAACCCTCTGTGGATGGGAAGGAGCGAAGCTCCTGACCGGGTTGGAAGGAAAGTCCTCAGGTTCCCCAGCCTCGCAATGATATGTCATTGGGCCGAAGGGCTGAAAGCCCAAGTGCCGCTGGTTTAAAAAAAAAAAAAAAAAAAAAATCAACCAACCCAAATGTAGTTCAAAACATCTATGTTGCGAAACGTTCCTAGTACTCAACCATAATGCATCCCAGTTTTATAAAGTACTATACCATGTGAAAATGTAGTGGTGGTCCATCCAAAATGCATCCAAGTTTTGTAAAGTATTATACCATGTGAAAATGTAGTGGTGGTCCATCCAAAATGCATCCAATTTATTTCTATAAACTATGACCATGTTAGTTAAAACATGTAATAATACAGCTGTCAAAATTCATTTAACCTTAATCCAACAATTAACATCTCAATATGGCAGCATAATTGACAAGGTGAAAAAAAAATTTTTACATTATTACAAGTGCGACACTGAATCTGCCTTCTGAGACGAAGATTTGTCAGATCATTTGTGTCTGTAACATCTACTGTCAGAACTGTTATAGTCGGAGTCAGTCAGATGGGCAGGCTACTATCTTACCATCAATATCTCCATGGTGCAGGTAAAGAAAGGGATGGAAATATCATCATGTCAGGGGTGAAAGGTGCTCAGCTGGTCAACCTGTTACGCACAGTCTCAGGAAGCAATATAGGCTATAGTAATACCGTCAAATGCGATGTCAAATTGACTGTGGCAGTGTAACTGGTCCATGAAAGTGTTATCAGTCCTACTGAACTATCTGTCACGTGATTACGTAAATGCAGAAACGTTCAAGTAATAACAAGGTCGTAAATGCATATAGCATCAATATGTTTCCTCAGCGTGTATCACCAGCATATGTATTATCAGCAAGGTAATTATCACAACTTGTATAATATGATCATCAGAGATTATCTTTTTTCTTCAATCTCATAGTCTCATTTTCTGCAAAAAGTTTTCAATCTTACTGAACTATCTGTCACGTGGCTACGTAAAGGCAGAAATGTTCAATTAACAACAAATGGAAAATTCATTATTAGCATATGCATCATTTTCAAACAGAAGTTGCACAATGTATGTGGTATTTAATTTTCTTCAATGTCATATCCATTTCAGCTGCAATCACAAAACCAGTCAATGCGCATATCGGAACAGTTAGGGGCGGGTCATTGGGGAATGAAGTGATGCTATGGGATACATGGGGAACAATGGGTGCAAAAATAGTCATCTGAGTGAACCCATGAATAGGTGTGTGGGTGCCTCAGGGATATTAGTACTAGTATCAATGTCAAATTTCTCATCAATCTGTTGCTGTCTATTTCATCTAAATTTCATTTATGGTTAAAAATCAATAAACAGACCATAAAAATATCACAATAATAACAATGACTCCAAAAATCCCATCAGTAAATCTGATACCTGGGTCTGGTGAATTCTATCAGAGGGGTGTCAATAACAGCTAGTTCAGAAGTTAAAGAAGAACAGTCAATAAGGTCTGTTGTAAGTAAGGTGAGAGAATGTGTAAGTGTGGTCTCTGTAAGGAAACAAGGAAATCAAAGGTTTCCAGATTACAACAGAATTGTAACTCAAGTTGATGAAGACATTTATGAATGGGGAATCTGAAGTCCTGAATAGAGTGTCAGAGTAGGAAAAAAAAAGGAAACGAGGAAGATGAGGGGGTGTGAAGAGTGGAGTGGAAAAAAGGGGTTAGGGTTAGGTCTCATTCATCCTATAATGTTGGGGCAATGTTTGATGTATAAACATTGTAAATAACCACACTATGACATTGTCATCATACTCAATTTTAAAATCTGCGAAGTGGTTCAATTTCACTATATTAAAAAAAAAAATGGCCATTGTACAATCAGGTTCGGCCTGAACACGGTGAGAGAAAAAAATTTAATTTTTTCTATTAACAGTGACATTATACACTAAAAAACGTGGTTAGACACTCAGAATATAATCTGTGGAGAGAAATGACATAATATGGCAACCATGTTTATCAATTACAATATCATGGGCGTTTCACTTATATTCTGGCAGGGGATGAGTGATAGAATAAAGGAAAAATACAGGTATAGATGAGAGAATTGAATGTGCGCGATATAGGTAATATGTGTCATCAGTGATAATGAACAGAGTGAGAATCAGCGCATAATGCAAAAGTACAGCGTGAATATCGAAAGATTCATGTAGAGATAACGAGTTTATCTCTGGAACGGTAGGGGAACGAAGATTGAAAGGGGGAAATAGTGAAAGGTGATCAAATCTCAATGTGTGACTCAATAGTATCAAGATTGTTCTGAATCCACATGAGTAACTCCGTAGACTTGACTCCGAGGTTATGAAGTGTTGAACGTAACATAAGGATTATCTTTAACTAGTATGGTCATTTAACTTATAAACTGCAATCTCTGTAGCAATGCATAAGTTGTTCAACAACCGAATTTGAATTCCTTTATTTCAATATATGATAATATGGCATACTCTGTAATATAACCCATGGTAACATTATCACATAATACTCGGATAATCTGCCCTAGATGTGGAGTCAAAAACATGACGAATGAAAGTGGATAACTTACTTATCACAGGTGTCAGTACTAAAAAAATATTAAAAATGTAAGGTGATTGCTCAGGATGATGATCTGATCCTCAGCAGTTACCTCACCGTGGAACAATCTGATACCAGGTGTTGCTGTGACAATTCAAATCAGGCACTGGATCATCGGGGAACTGTCATCTTCTAGTAAGATGAAAAAAAAAATTTTTGTACGGGGGACGTTTGCGGCCAAAAAAATTATAATTCTTCGAGACGTGATCGTTCAAAAAAAAATATATCGAGACATAAAACGGTCACAAAAAAATTTTGGAGACGTAAACGGCCCAAAAAAAAAAAAAAATAGGCGTTAATAAAAAGAAAATATACACATCTGCGTTGATTTTGCTTGTATTGACCAGCACAGGGAGACACAACTGGTGTGCTCATAAAAGTTTCGCCAGCTCTAGCATCGCTATTTCTCGACTGGATAATCGAGAATCGTACTGTAAAGGGGGCACAGTATGTGACGTGGCGTTGACTGATTGCCGACAAGCTGGTGTAATGTGTGACGCTTGTGACCGATATAAATGAGAGTCAACTGGCGTATCATTGTTGCGGTTGCAGACTGAACGCTGTTTCATACGTATTTTTTGTCCGTACATGTTGTGGAAGTTTAACGAATTTTGTAAGTTGAAGCAGATTGTCAGAGGGATGAAAATACGGACGCTTGGTAGCTGTACGTATTTCAGGGGGTGAAGTAACATCCATATAGTCATCCTCTGTGTAACCAGTACTAAGGGTATCGAAATCAGATTCTTGCTGATATAGGGTGTTTATCGCCTCGTCGTACGTATCAACAGGGCAATTATTTGCTACTTTATCAGTGTGGAAGCGTTGGACTGTCTGTACCTGTGTATCATTATCATGATCTGTCTCGTCAAAGGAGGTGTGATTTGAAGGTTTATGACAAAATTTAGCTTTCCTAATGGGTCTGGTGGATGTCATCTGGAGTGCACTGGGGCGATGGTCATCACGCCGAGGTTGTTTCATGCGTGCCTTCGTGGAGGGTTTCTCTTGTATGATCATCTCGCCTTCATCCCGTATGGGTGTGCCTTCATCCCGTATAGGTGTGCCTTCATCTCGTACAAGTGTGTCTGTTTGTGTCGCGACACAAGTTGTCTTTATTTCATTCACCTGTTCGTGCATGTTTCTAGGTGGCCTATTTGTAATGGGGGCCCATAGCGTCTCCTTTGCTTTCCTAAAACTGACCTGCTGATGTCCGTGAAATGGTTTTCGCCATGGTTGTAGTGGTTTGATAAGTGCTCGGAAACCATCTTCCGTTGTAATCATGCATGTGTGTTGGTTAGATGTTTTAAGTTTATTCACCTCCCAAATCTTTCGATGTTTGATATTGTTGATAAAGTTTCTGACCGCAATGCGGTAATCTCGTCTATTTAGACTGTTCCAGTGGTTTCTACTACTTCTATTGAAGTGATACAGTGTACTTTCTGATTCCTTACTGTAATGTATCGGTGGTATACGTGGGTAATGTAGGTTTCTCGTATCGCCGACAGTGTAACCTTTCGCATCCGCGTGTGTTACTGTATTCATTTTGACATAAGAAGTGTGATCATGTATGTCCTCCTGGACAGAAATAATTCATATTTTCCCCATAAATAGTGGGACGTAAAATCAAGGTCTGTTGTTTGGGATAACCTCCCGGTAGAAAACGTTTGTTCCACTTGTCAGAATCAGAGGGGTGGCGTGGGGTGTAGAAACTCGAGGAGGGGGACTGATGGGTATGTTTCTGACATAGTAACAGCTTATGCTCCGTAGGATAACCTCCTGGTAGCAAATATTTTTATGGACATGTCAATTGATTGTTCCATCAGCTGTTCTATATTTCAATAATATTGGGCGGTGATAGTGCTGAGGCTGTAGGCTGTGTTTGTTGGAATTGCATAGTTTGCTGTTGGATATGGTGCTGTTCCGTCAGCTGTTGATCCATATTAATTTTTTTTTTCCTTAAATGTATCAATTTTCCTGTTAGTATTTCCAGTGATATTCTATCCCGCCGCTCTCCTTAAAGAGGACTGGTCACTTGGCACCAATAAATGTTATATGTGACCGCCATGGTGCAGTGTGGGCTGGGTACGGCACCAATAAATGTTATGTAACCGGACTGTCACGGCATCAATAAATGATATGTAACCGTGTGCTTTATATATTCATTTCCAGTTCCAGTTAGATCTTTTACTGGCTTGAAGACCGCCAGAGATGTAATTTTCTTGGTGTATTATAAGGTATAAGTTCGTTCCATTCTTCTTTGGTTGTTATAGTGGTGTACTATATTATGAAACATGTACTCTTTACATTATCCAACATGCAAGAAAATCTCCAACAGACAAGTAAAGTAAACTCGAAACTTTATTTTGTATAGCAATTTTCATGTAACAAATCTGTGATGAATTTACCATGATACAACGTTAAAATATCTCCAAATTTAACGATAAAATGTAGGGTTAAAAATAATGCGTAAGATACTAGGAGACATGTTCGCCCATGCCAGCCTTTCCCACCGCCATTTAAAACTAACGAGTTAGACGTGCAGACGAAACGTTTACCCTTTGTAGACGGGAGAGAACGGAGGACACCAAAAGGAAAAATATGACTGAACACGTGTTTGAAGATCGCAAGGCTAAAAGACGCAATTGGAAATAAAAAGTAAAAAAGAAAAAAATTCACGTCACTAGTTGACAGAGGGTAAGGAAATGGACAAAAAACGACTTTAGCTCGTGTCAGAAACAGTCATTTCTTGGACTTTTACGATACTTGATTGTTATTTGAATTCAGCGGCAAAACGCCGTGGAGAAGGTTCTCGAACATATTTAAAAAAAACAGCTAACCTTGAAAAAGTAACTTTTTCTTAATAATAATGTTAGGAATATAAAACCTAGCTAGTTTGATAGCCCGTCTTGAGCAGAGAAATAATATACTTTAAATTATACAGACGGATAGATAATAATGAAGATATTGACAAAAGACTGTGTTGTTCATATCAGACGAGCGACTGCACTGTAAAAAAATGTCACTATAGTTTCAAAATTTGCGGCCTTGAGACTCAAGTGCTAAAATCGAGCTGTAATTAAAGAGAGGGGAAATGGTGGAGAATTGTGGCTAAAAATAACTTCGGAGGCAGAAGTGTGTAGGGTACTGCATGGAGGGGTCCAAGAACCAAGCGTGTTTTTTGTATGAAAAACAAGTAGAGACAGACGGACCAACAGACAGTAATACATACTTGACTGAGAGCTGACTGAAATTTGACTTTTGGTTGTAGATTTGAACGCATTTTTGCCATTCGTTACAAAACTGTCCAGAGACACAGTGGTGTAGTACCTGTGGTGTTGTTTCCAGAAGATAATACATAATTTTTAGTGGGACGCCATCAGATACACAGCAGCTCAGCTGAGTTTTGCTAGCATTTAACTGTGTTCTCAATTCTGAATTCTGGTAAGAATGAAAGCAATTCTTTTGTACATTTTAATATTTCGAGTGATTGATACTGCCATATCATATAAAATGATTACGACAAGTAAGTGCTCGCTCTAGATCCCCAGCCCAAGTTCAGGGTCTAGAGACAAACAAAATATATGGACGCCTACTAAAACTAGGGAAGGCGGATCTATTGTTGAGATCAGTGGAACATATCACCTATCCTATTGAATAGAAGGAAACTATTGAACATATCTCAGATGCAAGGTAGACTTGGGGAACTAGTACTATATGAAAACAACTAGGTAAGATGTACTGTGTGGTCAGAGAGATCTGACCCAGTCTGTGTGGTGTTGTTGTGTAGTGTTGTGTGCAGAAGTGGCTCAGTTGGTAGAGTTCTGACACATGCCACAAAACTTTTATTTCAGAATTGTGAGTTTCTGTTTGGCACCGAAGAGGTGCCGCATGCTGTTGTAATACACAAGCGTGGACCAGTGCAGTCTAACATTGTGTCAGAGCAGCCGTATATTATCCCCCAGCACGGAGAGGAGGGGACACCAGACTCTTGTACAAGATCGACGCAGTCGAGATAAGTGAAATCTGGCCTGCTGGAAGTTCACCAACTGATTTATAAACTGATTTACCAACGAATTTATCAACTAATTTATCAACTAATTCACCATCAAATAAAGACATACCATTTTGGGAAAATAAACCATGTATTCATCCCATAAGTCAATGGACAATGTTTGGTAGTCATAGACTGGGCGTGATGATACCACCCCAACAGTACATTCAGTAATAGTCTCCTGGGACAATCTAATATAATTAATATTAACTAGACTTATAACATACCTTTGTAATCACATTCCATTTTATTATGTCATATAATTATGCATTCCATTTATAACTCCATAATATTTCATAGGTTCTGACCAACAAACGTTTGGATCAGAACAAATAAATTTACCAAAAGATTTAATATTTAAAACTAAAACAGCCTGAGTTAGTTCAGTGTGTTATACATTATATTATTATTATTATTAGACTTAGTAAATATCTGTGTGTGTGTGTGGGTAATCTACTACAACACATTACATTTCAGTACCCTAGATTTTTAACGTAGCTACATTCATTAGTAAAAAAGATATGTTTGAGGTCGTAAGTGGTAGTAAGAAGGGCCTTCTGTAATTCGCATCAACATTTATCTCAGGAGCCTTCACAGCTGACCTCATTCATTACACTAGGTAACATCACCACCATACAATACCATCAAATCCACTACAATATTGGGGTCTTGTCCAGGGATAATTAGATAATCATAAATATTAGAATCTCCTGGTGGGAGAACTAAACTAGTGGGGACAAATTGTCAAAATTTAAAAGGGTCCCTTAAAATAAAAGTGAAAAATCAAAGTTGGTGAATCTTCACAGCCAGTTAGTTAATTAATTAATTAATTAGAATTCATCTCATCTCATCTCAACCCATAACCCGTCATGGGTCGTAGGGGTGCCATGATGGAAGCATCAGCAGACAGGGTCCTCCACTGCTCTCTATTCTCAGCAATGCGTACAAGTGTGGAGAAACCGTGTCCTGCCCATTCTTTGATGTTATCAGCCCAGGATTTTCTTTGCCTTCCTCTTCTCCGTTTACCTTCGACTGTTCCCTGGAGGATCGTTTTCGAAAGGGAGTCATGACGAGTTACATGCCCAAACCAGGCAAGCTTTCGACGTTTCACTATTGACAAAAGTGGTTCTTGATGGCCTGCATAGGTGTTTATCTTCTCTCTAACATAGACATTTGTTTTGTGCTCTTTATAGCAAATGCGCAAAATTCTTCTATAACATTTATGCTCGAAAGCCTGAATCCTTCGCTCCGTATCTGCAGTGAGTGTCCAGCCCTCACACCCATACAAGAGAATAGATAATACAAGTGATTTGTATAATTTGATCTTCACAGGAAAACTGATGTTACTTTTCCAGATCACATTCAACCTTGTCATGGCAGCTGAGGCCATCTCAAGTCTTGTCTTGATTTCTTTATTTGATCTTCCATCACTACAAAAAGTGGACCCGAGATATTTAAAGGTGTTAACTTCTTCTAACGTTTGCCCATTTAACGTAATGTTGGTCGGAACATGTTTCTTATGGCTATTCACCAATATCTTGCTTTTTTCTATATTAATTTCCATCCCATATGTTCTTGTTACTTTCTCCAGTCTAGAGGTAAGGCCTTGAAGTTCTGATTCTGTTCCAGCTATCAGATCAATATCATCAGCAAAACGTAGATTACACAGAGGTCGGCCTCCAATCGATATGGTTGATTTATAATCGTAGAGAGCCTCCTGCATAATATGTTCTAGATAAATGTTAAAGAGCACTGGTGACAGGATACATCCCTGGCGAACTCCTACAGTTGTTTTGAAAAATTCTCCAATGTCATTGCTTGCAAAAACAGCACTGCTTGCGTCCTTGTATAGTGCTTCAATGATATATATGATGTTGGTATCAAAATTGAATTTTCTCATTATTTGCCATAAACCTTCATGCCAGACTCGATCGAAGGCTTTTGTGAAATCGATGAAGTTATGGTATAAATCATGTTGATGCTGGAGATGTTTTTCGATCAGTAATCTAATATTGAAGATTTGTTCTGAGGTACTTCTTTTTGGTCTAAAGCCAGCCTGTTCTTCTGACAAGATTTCTTCTGATTTCTGTTTTATTCTGTTCAAAAGTATCCTTAACATCACCTTACTTGGATGACTAATAAGGCTAATGGTTCTGTAGTTCTTGCACAGTTTTAGATTTCCTTTCTTTGGAAGCGGTATTACTAATGACTGCGTCCATTCTTTTGGCCATTTTTTTGTACTCCATATCTTCTGGCAAATTGTTGTCATGATTTTTACTATATCTGGTCCTCCATATTTCAAGAGCTCTGCTGGTATATTATCCACACCCGGTGACTTCCCTCCTTTCATCGAACATATAGCCTCTTCCACTTCTTCCCGTAGTATTGCTGCATTTCCGAGTTCTCTGTTTTCGCACTTAATGTTGTTTAATATGCCTAAGTCAGTGTCAAGTTTACAGTTATATAATTCTTTACAATATTCTGTCCACCTTCTCATTACAGCTGTTTTTTCATTGAGCAGAGCCCCATTGCTATCTTCTATGACAGTTACCCTGGGCTGTTGGGGTTTTGATAGTCTTCTTAATGTGTCAAAAACTGCCTTGCTGTTACCTTTTATTAGCCCCGTATTAATGGACTCACATTGATCAGCTACCCATTTTTCTTTGGCCTGTTTCATTTTCTTTCTAATATTTTTATTCACCATACTGTATTGCCATGCTGCTTCAGGAACCTCTTTCTTAACCTTTTTCATTTCTCGCCGTGTATCACATAACTTCAGAATTTCATCTGTAACCCATGGTTTGTTTATTTTCTTTCTTTTACCAAGTATTTCTGTTGCTGATTCAATGAGCACGTCTTTCATGTTCTCTGTGATTGAGTTGATATCATCCTCCAAAAAGTTGAGAGCTGCGAATTTTCCTCCAACAGTTGCCTCAAAGATTCCCGCGATTTCTGGATCTTTCAATTTGTCTAAATTGAATCTTAACTGAGAACATCTGTTTTGATTATAGTTCTTTATGAGTTTAAGCTTGAGCGTCATCAATACCATGTCGTGATCACTACCAATGTCGGCGCCAGGAAAAGTCCTAGTCTTGGCTTTATTAATGCTGGACTTGAATCTTTTGGATACAAGAATAAAATCAATTTGGTTATGTATCTCAGTTTTTGGGGCATGCCACGTTGTTCTTCTTGATAACTTATGAGGAAATAGTGTATTTGCAAGGGTTAGTTTATAGTTGCTGGCAAATTCTAGTAGCCTTAGTCCTCGATCGTTGGTTTCTCCAGTCCCAAATTTCCCCACTGTGCCAGCCCAGTGACCGTATGCATCTAGCCCTATTTTAGCATTCCAATCACCTAGAACGATGAGAAGATCTTTCTTTGGAATTTTCTTAATTGCTTCATCCAGATTGTCATAAAATGTATCAATTGCCTCATCCTCATAGTCAGTAGTGGGGGCATATACCTGTATGATGGAGATGTTCTTTGGATGTGCTGCAATACGAATGGTGATAAGCCTGCTATTTATTGGGGTGCAGCTGATGACAGAGTTCAATCTATCTTTATGTACGATTTTTTTTTTTTTTTTTTTTTTTTTTTTTTTTTTTTTTTTTTTTTTTTTCGTAACCAGCGGCACTTGGGCTTTCAGCCCTTCGGCCCAATGACATGTCATTGCGAGGCTGGGGAACCTGAGGACTTTCCTTCCAACCCGGTCAGGAGCTTTGCTCCTTCCCATCCACAGAGGGTTTATCACAGGAGCCGTTCAGGCTATTCAGTCAAATTTCCGGCCGTAAACATTTCTTCAAACGCCGACGCCCGGGTTTGAACCATGAACACCTGGTCGCCAGTACAACGCCGAAGCCATTACACCAGCGCGGCTCCCATCTTTATGTACGATAAAACCTACTCCATGCTGATGTTTAGACTCATCTCCACTAAACCAAATTTTGTGACCATTATCCGTTATTGATTCACCTAATCCTGTCCATCTGACTTCTGCTAGGCCCAGGATGTCCCACGAGTATCTAACAAGTTCATGTGTTAGTTCTTTGACTTTTCCACACGCATATAGCGTGCGTACATTCCAAGTTCCAACAACAAAATTTTCTCTTGGAAGTTTCAAAACAGGTGTTTGTACCCCATTCGTTGACTTATCACTCTCAAGGGGCAATGAGAGCGCGGTCGTTGTTAATCCGGGCATCGGCCGATCCGGCAAATTATTACTGAGTTGACTTTCCATCATAACATTTCAGTGGGCAAGAGGTTTGCTTGGCGGTGCCCATCTCCTCTCCAAGTATCCTTGCAGGTACATACAAAAATGTACCTGGAGCAGTAACAATAGCCCTCAATAAATCTGTAATGTTTTGAAACACTGTCCGGTTGACACATCACAGAAACCGCCATCTTGTTCACTCGGTAAACACAAACAGCGAACTCACATGACAGGCAAACTTGATGTTTTCATCTTTAAAATACTTATCAACACAATCCAGAAAATGAGCCAAACACACTACAAACTCATACAGCATTAATGAGGGCTGCTACCACAGATGCAGACTCCAAAACGACGACATGAAATGCACAACACAAAAAGTGCGGCCTACCACGCCGCCATCTTGTATCCAATAAGAATTACATTGGCCTATTTATTGATTAGAATTACCTGTCATTTGATAATTATAATTACCTGTCATTAAGTAATTAAATTTACCCTGGTCAGTGTTATTTTGTGTGATGGCTGAGCTGGCAAAGTTCAGATCAGCTGCTGTGATAACGGCAAAGGAAATGGGAATGGATGGTCAGGTTTTAATTCAGTATGTAACTGCTGAATGTGACAAGTATGTTGAAAGGGAAGATAGGAGGTTAGCTGAAGAGAAGAGGTTACAAATTGAGGCTGATAGAGAACTTAAGAGGCTGCAGATTGAGGCAGAAGAAAAACGACAGCAAAGGGAAGCAGAAGAGAAAAGGTTGACTGCCGAAAGGAAGGCAGAAGATAGAAGGTTGCAAAGGGAAGCAGAAGAAAAAAGGTTGACTGCCGAAAGGGAGGCAGAAGATAGAAGGTTGCAAAGGGAGCATGAATTACGACTAAGGGAGCTGGAATTACAAGGCCACGCTCCTGAAAATGGTGCCAGCCCTTTTGCCTCAGATGCTGCAGCTAGTCAGAGAGTCTCAAACTCGGCTATGGGGTTTCATTTAGACCATTTTGTTGAGAAAGACGATGACATCGAGGGGTACCTCAGTCGTTTCGAGTTATCAGCTACCACATATGGGTTAGAGAGAGAGAGGTGGAGTTTAAAGCTATCACAGGGATTGAGAGGTACGTCTTATGAAGTTTTCGCAAAAATGAACAGAGAAGACCAAGACAATTATGACATGCTAAAGCAGGCTTTGTTATTAAGATACGAAAAAAATGGTGAATTTTACCGTAAGAAATTTAGAAATGCCAAGAGAAGTTGGGGGAGGTTTTAAATGTCGCTGAGAGGTATCAGGCAGCCCAGGCAGAGGTAAGTGGCACTAAAAAGAAGCACATAGAAAATTTTAAAGCTCCACAGCAATTTAATAAATTTGATAACCGAGAACAGGGTAATAAAGGCAGGACTAACTTTGATAGGCCAAGAAATGACTATCGTGACAGAAACTCACAGTTCAATGACCAAAAATATGAAAGAAAACCGTTAAACCAAGGAAAAGATGGTGCAAATGGTGTAAGAAAGACAACCATAACACCGAATTTTGTAGAAGGAAACCTTCAAACATTGCTGCAATGAAGTCGGGGACTCAAAGATTAAAGGTTAATCCAAATGGACAGCAGGAACCTTATCACCCCCCAGTTTGTGAGGATGTTATTTGTAATGGGGTCACCATAAGGTGCCTTTATGATACAGGTTTGGATTATGATTCAGTTGTGAAGTCTAGCCTAGTGGACCCAAGTCAGTATACCACAGAAACAGTGGAAATACAAGGGGCGACTAAGGACATACCACTCATGACACTTCCCATCGCAAGGATAACGGTGAAAACTCGCTATGTGGAAGGAGAAATCAGAGCAGCAGTGATAGATGAACCAATCTACCCTCTGATATTGGGGTGTAGGTACGTCTTCTTGGGGAATCCCGAGAGACCTGTTATCATGGCGACAGTGCAGACCAGGTCACAGAAAAAGGAAGAAGAAGGTGAACCTATAAATGCTCATCCGGAGGAGATGAGGAAGGCGCAGTGTTAAGGTTAAAAAGGGAGGTGATACTTTGTATATGGGTTGGTCACAGTAAACTAAGAGTTACATCGCTTGTAGACTTGATTAACGGTGTTTTGGGTTAACAAATATATGATAGAGGTCATAGTGTACAGATAGCGTCATGAGCGCTGGTCTGTATTGTTAGAACTGTAAATAGTTCGCACGGCTAGTCCGTGGAAGGGACTGAGCGGTGGTGAACTGCGAAGTCCCGTGACTGTTTAGGCGGGAGTTTTTGTGACCGCTGGGAGTCGGGTTCTGGCGTTGACAGAGTGAAGTCAACGAGGGTGTTTTTCTAAGTGTGTGTTCCCGACCAGTGTTCGATGAAAATGGTAGAGTGTTTTTCAATGTGTGTCTCGGTGGAGACTTTTTGAACAGGCCTGTATCTGAATATTCTTCCTGCATATGTATTCTCCCATGTGTTAGATTATTGGAGGATGGTATGTATTAATATTTATGACTGCAGTGGATGCAGCTTATGAGACATTTTTGTGAAGGAGATTAGGCCATATATAGAGTCTGAGAGGAAGACATGACTTTTGTAGGCCATATGTATAGTCTATTTAGGCGCTATGAAGAGTCCGAGAGGTAGAGACATTACCTTGTAGGCCATAGACATTTTTGTGAAGGAGATTAGGCCATATATAGAGTCTGAGAGGAAGACATGACTTTATAGGCCATATATAGATATTATGCAGGTTATATTACTGCAGACTGCTGTGTGCGCAGTCTTTCCTTTGAGGAATATGGTGATGTGCATCTTCTAGAGGAAGTGCACCACTATTTATGATTAGGCCTTGTATATATATATAGCTGACGATGATTATTCAACTGCCGGGGAGCAGCCTTGGTGGAGAAGGGGAGGACGGAGTCCTTTGAGGAAAATCGTGATGGTCATCTTCAATGAGAAGTGCATCATTATGCTATAAGTTATGAGGCCATATTTATAACTGTGGTGAGCGCAGTTCTTTAGGAGTGTTGTACGTGCATTTATATGAGGTGTGCACCATTAGGCGCTGTACGTAAGCGCTGTGGAGTGTGGGAGCTTCATGAATACCTTTATTCAATATCATGTACTTTATGATGTTTCTTTCGTCTATGTCGTTGTCTGTGTGTAACGTGAATAAATCATTATTTAAACGTTACTATTCGTTCAACGATACATGAATTCAGTGTGTGTCACTGTGATGGATGAATGTACCAGTACACACCTACTTTGAGCATTCAAGGCATAGTGACAGCAGTAGGGACATATTTACAAATAGCCCTGAGGGGGCGTGGCCTATATAAGGAGAACACATTTACGCCTTCATCACTTATCTACCACTGGTTTCAGTTAGATAGAATTATCAGTGGTGGCCTAACATTCTAGTGGATCAGCAACCTTAGATGTATCAGTGGTATCACTTATCCACACAATATCAATAACACTAACTTTATCACTGAAGGAATCACATTCGGCGGTATCAGTGGTAGTTTCCAGTCATTGAGGGTATGGTACCCAATACAGAAGAAGTTAATGCACAAAGGAGACAAAAGTACATTTAACATACTTGTCGGCGATATATATCAACATATATGGTGGTTTCAGTAAAGTTGGAATTTAGAACCTATTTACGCCATTATCCCTGGATAACGAAAATAAGCATTAACATACTTGGTGGCCAAGACTGGTTTTATCTTCTGTTCCAGTCATTTTGGAATTTAAAACCCGCAAAATTCGCGTTGAAAGGATAAGATCACAAGGAGGCTGTGTTCAGGCATAATATTCAGAACGTAACGTTCACCTATGCATTTATTATAGCTCTGTGTGGGCGTATACATACATATAAAATAGACTTAGGAATGTCAGCTAGCATTTGTTGATGAACAGCATTATCAGTAGTGGGCCAACTTTTCGGACGTAAGGCTCATGATTTCACGTGGTAAAATTGTTTCTACCAGACCTTGACCTGTATTTAGTGTGCCTTGTGTGTGGCGTATGCACTAACGAGTTCTCTCATCTGTGACAGTAGTTAGCTCTGTGTGGGCGGAGCTTCGATTTAGAGTCCAGGTCAGCTTTACCTGTGTTGTTTCGTCTTCTATGCCTACGGACTAGTATTCATATGACAATAGGAAAGAGTGGACTAGTGTCATGTTAGGAACAGATGATTATGACACATTATTCCAGCCTAAATGAGTCGGCAGTAAAACACTTCAAGCCTGTATTGACACCTGCATTGCTTACAGACAGTTTGGTGTCGCTGGTAACCTTTGATCGGTAACACGGTGAAGTGTCTAAAAATACATGCTTTTTGGTGACATATTTGCAGCAGTCAAGTTTCCTATTTCCTGCTTTATCAAGTACCAGAGGTGACAGTTGTTGACGAGTCAATTTCCAGTAACTTTCAACAAGGGAGTGTGCTTATGGTGTGTTCTCTGATGCTCATCAGTGGTAACAGAGAAAGAACGGAAAGGTTTTCTACTTACGAGATAAGTGATTTTTTGTGTGAAAACTGTGTCTCTGTATGATGTTGTCAAGCCTTCCAATATTATTATGTTTGCTATTGAGTATTTCATGGTAATAGCGTATTGTCATGAGATTTAATGCATAATTGATTAATGGCTATGTAACTTAATCTTATTAGAATTATAAGTGGTCTATAAATTTAGTACACCCAGTGATTGAATCACAATGGATTGTGATATGCATCCAGACGATATGACGCCCGTGTTGGATTATTTATTTCAAGTAGGTAAATGTCGTAAAGGACTAAAGGGCCCAGCACTTGAGAAATACATTCTGGACAGTTTTTTGTTTAGTGTGATAGAAGCTTTGTCGGGTTTTGCTAACGACAACTTCTGGTCAGGTCCTCGATTGATCATGGCTAGAGATTTGGCGGAGGTGTTACATTACATACGTTCGTTTGTGTACAATTGTACTCAGGATAGACACAAATATATCCATAGGGTTTTACATAATGTAATCTGCAACAACATGCAGGATGACAACAAAAAAGAATTAGAAGAGAAGGAGCGAAGGAAGAACAACAAGCAAATTGCCTTACAACAAAGAGAAAATTGTTTGCAAGATATAGCTGAGAAGAGAAAACTACAAGAAACAGTATCTAAACTCACAAGTGATTTGCATAAATCAAACTTGGAGCTTTCTAGTGTGAAAACAGCATTAGAATCTGCGTGCAGTAGAGTAAAAGACTTGGAAGCACAGATTGCACATAATCAAGGCAAAATTAGTAATCTCAAGCAGGAGATTGAAAATAAGAGAGAAATGTATGAGAAGTTGAAGATTGATAGCAATGTAAGTGAGAAGAAGTATATAGATATGCTTCATGATGTGTTGGATGAGAATAATATTCTCAGTCACCAACTGAAAGAAAAGAATAATGTATCTTCCGAGAAGATTAATGAGTTGAAGCAACAAGCTGCTAAAGTTGATGGACTTCAGGCTCAGGTAGACCTACTTCAGCCACAGATAGAAGAGGTGCAAAAGAAGAGATTAATAAAATTGGAACCACAGAGGAGAACAATTAAAGAAAAGGATGATAGGGAGAATTTGGAGGAGTTAACGGTGCAGAGAAGGAAAATGATGAAGATTGAGAGGTTACTTAGAGAAGAGAGATGCAAAGTTATAACATGTGATAACTTAAACAGAAAACTAAACCAAGAGATTACTGAACTGAGAACAAGGGTGAATGTTTTGATAGATGTTGTTTTGGGCATCAAAGATTTGTCTACTGTTAAGATTGACAATAGTAGACAGAAGGTTGTTTATAAACAAGCAAAGAGCCTGCCCTATACACTCTTTGCGAATTCGAAAATGGAACATGATGGACTTAAATCTCGGCGTGGCAGATATAATTTCCCACGTACGGAAGACGCTACGTTGAATATTAATGGCTATTGGCGTCAGACCAGCAAGGATACTTCATGTGTAATATCTAATTCTGGTAATAAATATAACAAATATCATGTTGGTAACCATAAGGATTTTATGAGTTCCACTGCTTGTCATACACAATATAGACAGTGTGATACAGCAGATAAGCATGTTAACATAGAAAAGAATAACAACAGTTCTGGTAAAAGAGATAACCATAATGTTAGACAGTACCAGGGAAGCCCATTAAATGGTAGTTTTTCCAGACAGTCTAACAGATCTCAAAAGATTGATTCTGAAGAGTTTAGAAATTATGGTAGGAATAGTTACATTAAAGATTACAAACTTGGTAATAATTATTCTAGGAGTCAACAAGATTCATTTACTAGATACTTCTATCCTAGAAGATATGTTAAGCATAACAATGCTAACTGCAGTTCTAGGCAGAACAAATGGAATGATAAGGGGAATGGTAATAGAGATAATAACTCTCAAAATATTACTACGCATAACCAGGTTAACTGTGTGCAACAAAATCCCAAATTCATTGGTAGTAAATAAAGTAACAGTAACTATTGATGTCTTAAGTACTACTACTGTTATGTTTTTTGGATTACGAGAGAGCATCTCGTTTTTTTTGAGTGCATGACTTTATTTCAGCTCTGGCGTGATGACCGTCATTTTCGGTCAGGTTGACCCAAGCCTCCTGGGTTGTATATTATGTGTGAACGAAGAGTTGGTGACATCATATGGAAACCAGATGTTTTCATAGGTAATTGTGTGTTTAACCTATCCGTTTTTCATGATAATCTTACAGTTGATTAAAATGAAGATTTTCATTTGTATTTTTCAAACAGTAGCAGCTGTGCGATAAAGGTCAGCGTGCCTGTTTTTTCCTTTACCTGTGACAGAAATGTTTGTTACCTTACGACCGTGTGTGCAGTCAAGCGTAACCCAGCCAGTTTGTTGACCTTGTATTATTTGATGTCATCCCGTGCGGTTTACAGAATACTACACCGGAGTTGTAACCTATTTATTATTTTTTTCTTTAGAAATTGATTCAAGATTACTACAATGTTTCTTATACTTGATTTTTCTAGGATAATGTATTATTGTATAGTATAATATGATTGTATTGTATAATGTTTCATTGGATATTGTGTATGTCCATATTTATGCATTATTTGTACTCTATCTTGTTATTTAAATAATTGTATTGTTGATAAATATTGTACGTATTATCATTGTAATGAATTGTAACATTTCATTTTGTATTGACTTGTCTTTGATTGTTATTTTTTGTTGTTGATGAAATTATGGATTTTTTGTATTTACATACACTAGTCTGAAGACTATTTCATTTGCTCATATTATGTTTGACCATATGTGGTCTGTTGTGAAATTGATACATCAAAACATTGATATGATTCTGCAGGACTAATTGTTGTGATAGTTTATACATAATGAGATTGTCAGCCCTAAGCACAACTCATTGGTTATGACTATGCGTTAGTCGCTTTCAGAGAATTTTTTGGTTACTAAATTTGTTTTTCTTCTTCGTATCTGATTCCATGTGTAGTTAATATATTACCTTATACAAAGGTTATATGAAGAAATTGTTGTGTTGTGGAATGTTATTTTGGATCTAAACTGTATATGTAGAATTGTCAGAGATAGTAGATAATGTTGTTTGATTGAAGAATTTGGTAGTGTGACTTAAACATTTTTTCATGAGAAATAATGTTATGTTTATATGTGCAAGTTAATATATGTTAATAGTGTGGTTTTTTGTAGGTGCTCATTTGTGTTTACTTAGAGATGGGAATATATTTTTATGTCTCTCATTTTGTTAAAGCTCGATTCACTTTTGATTTATTAATTAGTGGTTGAAACTTGTAAAAATTTAAAATACTATTTTTATTTAACTTAACGATTAAGAAACTTTTTTGTATTGTAATTTTGGAACAATGTATTTGTTTTTCTTTTTGAAAGTAGTGTATTTTTTATGTGTCCAGTGCTTAATATATTGATATGTTCACATTTAAAAAAAAAAAAAAAAAAAAAGAGAGAAAGAGATAATAATTTTTTTTTTCTTTTGAGATTGTGATATTTGTGTTTTTACAAATCACACTTTTTTGTGTGTGATGCCTGTGATATTTCATTTTAGTTATGAATAAGTGTTGTAATTTGGTTAAATTATTTATTATGCATTATCTAGTTATATCCTTTGTTAGTGTTGAGTATATATATATATATATATATATATATATATCTATATATATATATATATATATATATATATATATATATATATATATATATATATATATATATATATATATATATATATACTATGTTTTTCTGTTCGATGATTTTCTGTCATGATTGTATTTGTTTTACAATACAATGTTTGTTTAGATAGTTATTAGGATGTATTACTACTTATTCTATACATTCATTTCTTGAATTTTCTTCTTTCTTTTCGGATGATTCTTCGTTTCACTTCATTTCTTTTGAAGCAGTTATACTTTCGTGATGCTTCTATGTTTCATCTTGGTGTCACTTAATTCTATTTGTATACGTTTACTTCTTATACTTCTTATACTTCCTTCTTCAGGATTGTTATGTTAATTATATGGTTTGGTATGAGGTAGTTTTTATGTCGGTTTTATCTAGTTGAATGTAAGGATTTGATTTACTTGATTGTTATCAAATGGGATTATGGATCTTTGTTACTATATTGATTTCATTGCTGAGTTTTGATGTTGATCATGCTTCTTTTGCTTGATCTTATCTGTTACTTTCTATTTATTGTATACTACTTGCTCTACAGTGATCATAGTTAACTTTGTTTGAAACTGTTTATTTAATGTACTTACCAAATTATTGTGCATAATTTGTTTTATTGTACACTTGCTTATATTTTTTGTCGATGTATTATTATAACCTTAACATAAGCTAATTTTTGTATGAGTATTTTAGAGCTTAGCTCATCCCTCATTTTTCATTGATGTAGTTTTTGTTAAAAAAATGATAAATCATTTTTTCTCCGGGGCTGGTGGTAAGATGTTAAGGTTAAAAAGGGAGGTGATACTTTGTATATGGGTTGGTCACAGTAAACTAAGGGTTACATCGCTTGTAGACTTGATTAACGGTGTTTTGGGTTAACAAATATATGATAGAGGTCATAGTGTACAGATAGCATCATGAGCGCTGGTCTGTATTGTTAGAACTGTAAATAGTTCGCACGGCTAGTCCGTGGAAGGGACTGAGCGGTGGTGAACTGCGAAGTCCCGTGACTGTTTAGGCGGAAGTTTTTGTGACCGCTGGGAGTCGGGTTCTGGCGTTGACAGAGTGAAGTCAACGAGGGTGTTTTTCTAAGTGTGTGTTCCCGACCAGTGTTCGGTGAAAATGGTAGAGTGTTTTTCAATGTGTGTCTCGGTGGAGACTTTTTGAACAGGCCTGTATCTGAATATTCTTCTTGCATATGTATTCTCCCATGTGTTAGATTATTGGAGGATGGTATGTATTAATATTTATGACTGCAGTGGATGCAGCTTATGAGACATTTTTGTGAAGGAGATTAGGCCATATATAGAGTCTGGGAGGAAGACATGACTGTGTAGGCCATATGTACAGTCTATTTAGGCGCTATGAAGAGTCCGAGAGGTAGAGACATTACTTTGTAGGCCATAGACATTTTTGTGAAGGAGATTGGGCCATATATAGAGTCTGAGAGGAAGACATGACTTTTGTAGGCCATATGTATAGTCTATTTAGGCGCTATGAAGAGTCCGAGAGGTAGAGTCATTACTTTGTAGGCCATAGACATTTTTGTGAAGGAGATTAGGCCATATATAGAGTCTGAGAGGAAGACATGACTTTATAGGCCATATATAGATATTATGCAGGTTATATTACTGCAGACCGCTGTGTGCGCAGTCTTTCCTTTGAGGAATATGGTGATGTGCATCTTCTAGAGGAAGTGCACCACTATTTATGATTAGGCCTTGGATATATATAGCTGACGATGATTATTCAACTGCCGGGGAGCAGCCTTGGTGGAGAAGGGGAGGACGGAGTCCTTTGAGGAAAATCGTGATGGTCATCTTCAATGAGAAGTGCATCATTATGCTATAAGTTATGAGGCCATATTTATAACTGCGGTGAGCGCAGTTCTTTAGGAGTGTTGTACGTGCATTTATATGAGGTGTGCGCCATTAGGCGCTGTACTTAAGCGCTGTGGAGTGTGGGAGCTTCATGAATACCTTTATTCAATATCATGTACTTTATGATGTTTCTTTCGTCTATGTCGTTGTCTGTGTGTAACGTGAATAAACCATTATTTAAACGTTACTATTCGTTCAACGATACATGAATTCAGTGTGTGTCACTGTGATGGATGAATGTACCAGTACACACCTACTTTGAGCATTCAAGGCATAGTGACAGCAGTAGGGACATATTTACAAATAGCCCTGAGGGGGCGTGGCCTATATAAGGAGAACACATTTACGCCTTCATCACTTATCTACCACTGGTTTCAGTTAGATAGAATTATCAGTGGTGGCCTAACATTCTAGTGGATCAGCAACCTTAGATGTATCAGTGGTATCACTTATCCACACAATATCAATAACACTAACTTTATCACTGAAGGAATCACATTCGGCGGTATCAGTGGTAGTTTCCAGTCATTGAGGGTATGGTACCCAATACAGAAGAAGTTAATGCACAAAGGAGACAAAAGTACATTTAACATACTTGTCGGCGATATACATCAACATACATGGTGGTTTCAGTAAAGTTGGAATTTAGAACCTATTTACGCCATTATCCCTGGATAACGAAAATAAGCATTAACACGCAGGCTGAGGATAGGACACTCAAGCCATGTTTTAAAAAATTGCCCAAATGCCACTGTAGCGGTTTTATTTCTAGTTGTGGCGGTACGCCTCTTCTTGTTGTGGCGTAAGGGCCCAACGGTTTTCTCGTTGCAAGGTTGGGTGTTATGTTATTGCGGGGAGAGTTAGTCAATCATGATCATTATAGAGCATCGTGCTGATAGATGGTTAATTTTGCAAGTGGTGGTGTAAAGCTTTGTATCCATTATACTGACGGTTGAACTTCTGATATTTAATAATGGGATAAGTCCTTTATGAGTCCACATGTATTTATTACATAGAAGATTATAGACAATATTTCAAACAATGGTTGTCATGAAGCATAAATATATATAGTTCTGTTCCTTCCTTGAATTATGATTTATCTTCAATTCAGTCCTTGTCAAATAACAAATAGACAGAACGACATAACTGTATGCACGCGTGGCTGGTGATCCCAGCGACCGACAGTGAGATTATGCGTTCGTCAATAATTATAAATCTATCTCGACTTAGGTTTAGTCACTTACTAACCTGTAGCATTCTTCTTCCAAATCATAACATTGGACTGACCCATGTCCATCATTAATTATAATATAATCTGTGTGGCACTCCATGCCCGACACTGCATGAATACAAGGACACGTCTTATCCGTTCGACGGTCATACAAGAAAGGGGTGTGGTAACCTAGTCACGGTGCGTGACATACCAACGCACACACGTCATAATCAATCGTGTGTATCGCGTACACTAAACTAACAATTATTTACATTATATTAAACGTGGTCACCTCTTAATCTTATGCTGCTAACCTCTAGCAGACCATGCCAATAAAATACCGTAACAATTCCCTGTCCACTGGGGGAAAAAAAATCTATTAGATAGATTTTTTCAAAAAAAAACCCATCTGAATGAATACCAAAATGTTAACAATATCAAAAAAAAAATTTAACAAAATTGCGGCATATGGCCTACGACGTTCTGTCTAGAACCAATGTCATGGTCATGTCGACTAACTAACAGTCATGTAATATATTAATTATTTATATCATACATAAATATAAATTGTAATAAGAACTAAAAGAGAATGGTAATGTTGATCTCTAATTAAATAATTAATTAACTTAAAATATGTCGTGATAAAATGTCATGTCAGACTAATCTAAAGTGTTAAAATTAAACTAATTAACTATACTAGGTATGGAATAAGAATAAGTTGTCGAAAATCTAATGTAAGAAAATTGAGAGGATATGTTAAAGAAAGACATAATAACGAATAAAGAATAAAGTAGAGGAAAAAAAAAATGATATATAAATTTAACTAAGTTATGTGTGTTGAACATCAAGTAAGTGTAGTATTAAGTTATTAATACCTATCTAACTACTTTAAACAATAGTATGTGATGTATTGACATAATTATTAAATATGCAATATAATCATGTAATTCTAAGAAGATAATCAAAGAATTGTGTGAGTTTTCTTTTCTTTCTTTCATTTTTTCAAGTTTCATTTTTTTTTTTTTTTTTTTAAATTCAACTCACTTGTCATTTTAATGTGGACTAGTTTTAAAGACTAAATTAAAAGTAATTAACATTGGATATGAAGATCCATTCGTAGTCTTGATCTTTGAATTTCCATTAGACAAAATGTTCAAGCATTCTGAATCAAGTTATATAACGAATTAGTTCGAATGGAATGTCATTTATTATCTCCGAAGTGTTTTGAAACAGTATTGTGACGAATGTAAACCAGGAGAGTCCCGGCGTAAAGACGAATATAGTGTCAATTGATTGCAGTCACTTTGCGTATAATCTGCCTTTAGGAAGCAGCTGAGTCAATGGTTCATTCATGTGTCAAAAAGCAACGATGGTGCTATGTCCTTTGATTAAGTTTCTCTGTGAATAGTATTGTCTTTGCGACAAACAACGTGGATTAGGAATCGACATCATTAGGATTTCGAGATAAAGTATCTGCCAAGACGTTGTCGGATCCTGTGATGTACTCGATTAAGAACTCGAAAGGTTGAAGGAGTATAGCGAATCTGGTCAGCTTTGGACTTTTGTGATTTGCTCGTTGTAGTGATGCTACGGCCCTCTGGTCTGTTTGTACCACGAAAGGGGCACCTAGTAAAAATTTTTCCAACTTCGTTATCGCCCAAACGACTGCTAAAAGTTCGCGGTCGGCAGTTGAATACTTGACTTCAGGTGGTTTGAGTTTCCGTGAGATGTAGAGGTTTGGGTGGAGGATATCATCATGGTATTGGAGCAAACATGCGCCAATTCCGTAGTTACTCGCATCTGTACGAAGAATGAACTTTTTAGAAGCATCAGTTAGTCTCAAAATAGGTGGATTTGAAAATATATAAATTATTTGCCGAAAAATTCTGTCACATTCGTCAGTCCATGTCACCTTCACTGGCATGTCTTTCTTTAGTAATGAGGACAAGACAGCCGTGATAGATGACAAGTTAGGTACGAATCTACTGTAATATTGGACTAGACCTAACAAGCTTCTCACTTGTTTTTTCTTCGTTTGAGGAACGGAAATGTTTAAAATTTTTTGAAACTGTACTGGGTAGTGTTCGGATATATCCTGCTCCAATAATATGACCCAAAAAAAGTGATCTCATGAAATGCTACCTGTAATTTTGTAGGTTTAGCAGTTAACTTGTACCTTCTTAAGGTATCAAAAACGTATCCAAGACCCAAAAAATGTTCCTCAAAAGATGAACTAAATAAGCATATGTCGTCTATATATGTAATAATAATGTCTGGTCTACCTGAAAAAATGTGTCGCATCATGCGAACAAAGGTAGCTGGAGCGTTAACAAGCCCAAAAGGCATCACATTCCACTGGTATAGACCTAGCGGAGTTGAAAACGCTGTGTAGTATTTAGCTTTTTCGGTTAGTGGTATCTGCCAATAACCTTTAGTTAAGTCTATCTTAGTGAATATAGTTGCTGTCGATAGACGTGGCAGTAAGTCATCGAGAAGTGGATGTGGTTCGCTATCAACTATCGTTTGTGCATTTAATTTTCTATAGTCGACGCATAGTCTAATGTTATTGTCCTTCTTTCGGACAATAACTAATGGAGAAGAAAATGGGGAATTACTAGTTTCGATAATTCCTAAAGATAACATTTGTTCAAGTTCCTTAGTAGTTTTAGTAAGAAAGTGTAGAGGAACAGAATAAGGATGTACCCGAATTGGAGTATCATCATTAAGAGTGATGTCATGACTAATGACTGATGTGCGACCTGGAACATCGGTCAACACATCTGGATAAGATTGTAGAAGATCAGCAATCTTTTGATGCTGTTGCAGTGTAACCGACGAAGAGATGGTTACGTCCCGCCAAGATTCGCTAGATTGTACTACAGGTACAGGTAAAGCTAACTGTACCTCAGGAAAAGAAGATTCTTCTTCCTGGATAACAGATAAATTAGAATAGTGACATGTAGTCTGAAAGTGTCATCTAGTTCATGAAAAATAGCTTGTAGATGTTTCAGGTCGAGTATGAAATTTGCTTGAGCATATTTATGTGAAATAGTTTGTGATGTCCCTTAATGTCCAGGACATAATCAACATCAGAAATCTTATTGATAACCTGGTAAGGACCGTTCCACGAGATTAGTAGTTTATTATTGTTATGTGGCAATAACACATAAGCTTGATCTCCTGGAAATAATTGACGTAATCGTCTATTACTGTTTTGGAAAGTTCTAGCTTTCTCTTTCGCAGCCTCAGATGAAGCTGTTGCCATTTTACAGGCATCAATAATGTTATTCCGGAGATTAATTACATTCTCATAGGATGACTGAGTGTCCTGAGTCATCTCAGAATCGATTAATAAATCTTTTATCAGTCCCATAGGACCTCTTGGTGGAGCGCCAAAGACTAGTTGAAATGGAGAGAAGCCAGTTTGTTCATGTGGCACCTCTCGATAAGCGAATAACACCGCTGGTAGAACTCTGTCCCAGTCCTGTGGATGGTTAACTGTAACGTTATGTAACATTTGTTTGAGTGTGCGGTTAAGTCTTTCTACAGCACCATTACTCATTGGGTGATAAATGCTGCTGAGATTTCTATCTATTTGCCAAGTCTTCATTACCTCCGTCATAGTTTCAGATATAAATTGAGAACCATGATCTGACAAAAGTTTTCTAGGAAAACCTACTCTAGAAAAGATCAGGTGTAGTGCATCAGCTACATCTGTGGTGGTGGTTGTTTTCAATGGGATGGCTTCTGGCCATCGTGTGCATAAATCGATGCAAGTGAGAATAAATCTATGTCCTCTGGTTGATGGTAAAAGTGGGCCAATGATATCAATGGCCATTTTGTCGAAAGGTCTCACAGATATGTCACAAGCCTGAATAGGCGCCGTGTGAAAGGCTCCCCGTGCTTTCACTTCTTGGCATATCGTACAGGAGCGTACGTACTGTGAAATATCTCGTGATACTCCCGGCCAAAAAAAGAAGATAATACTCGCGAACGTGTACGAGTATAACCCATGTGACCTGCACACTTAGAATCATGTGCGTGTTGTCTTATCTGAGTTTTATCCATAAAACATCTTAATAAAATGTCATTTTTAATACTAAACCAATGACTATTATTTTTGTTCATAGAAAGATTGTCAACTTTGTTGACCAGTGTAAAAAATTTTGTTAGGGACCTGTCTTCCCTCTGTTTTGCAGCAAAGGATACTCGGTCAATAGCAGAATGAATCTCGATACTTTCATGATCATCTGTTTCCTTGTTTTCAGTGTCCATAGTCTCTAATTGTTTCGTATGGGCTCTGGTTATTGCTGCATTTCCGATGCATAGATTATTTTTTTCCCATTCAATAATCTCTTCTGGTGTGCAATCTTTACTTCCGTGTATGCATCCCACCATAAGGTCGACAATTGGGTTTCTTAACATGCATGCTTTAACATTGCCTGTGAAAAAAGGTGTATCAATATAGATAATAGCTGTTGGATAACATTCTATGGTTCCACCAAAGGTCATACACCTGACATGTTCTCCAGTTGCACAATTCGGATGAACAAGTGTCTGACGGATTCCGATCGTGGTCGATCCCGAATCTCTTAAGAATGAGACGATGGATCCATTAACTTTTCCTCTGTTGAAGATCAGCGAGCCTGTTCCGTCATTGACTGCTAGACTGACTTCTGGTAGAATGTGTCCGCAGTTCAGAACTGTCTCTTTTGCTTTCTGAAATATAAGATTACATGTTGGGCAACTATTTGCCACGTTATAATTCATTGCAAAACAAGTAGACGAAGACTATTTTGTTATCAGTAGGTGAACTCTGAACCCCAGGGGTTGTAGCAGTAGTAACGGCTGCCCCTGTATTATGGTTATAAGTTGTCGATCTACGAGAATGAGAACGATGACGAGAATAATTAGATGAATTATCCCGTTGTCCTCTATTGTAACTGTTATCTCGATGTCTCGAGTTATAATTATCGCTATTGTTCCACTTGTTACCATTATTATAATTATATGACCGATTATAACTTGAGTTACGTGGATTACTGTTGTATCTTGACTGAGGTGAATAATTTCTGGTTTGTTGTCTTCCTCTATTAAAGTTATTGTTAAAGTTATTCTGTCCCTTATGAAAATTAATGTCATAGTTTCCTTTGAACCTACCTCTGTCCACACTGTGTGTTCTAGGTTTGTTATGATTATGATATGCCACATTGGAGGCTACAGGAAGTGGTTCTCTTATCAACGAGCCAGAAATATTAGCATTCGGATGAGCTGTGCAGTAATTTAAAGAAATTTTTTCTAACTCATCAATAGATTCTGGTTTTCTTTCTTGCAGATAAGCAAAGAATGGTGGGCTGACAGAAGATAATACTTTATCCCTCAATAACAAATCGACTAACTTGTCGTAAGATATGTTGACACCTGCCAGTTCAACCCATCTGTTAAAAGTATTGCGTATGTTAGCAATAAAACCTGTGAAATCTTTATTGTTATCTGGCAACAAACTTTTAAAACGTAATCTACATGCCTCTTCGTTCAAGTGGAAACGACGTAGTAACAACGTCTTAATGGCCTCATAGTCTGTTGATAATGTTGGATCTATATTTTGTGCTGCACTTGCAGGTTCGCCATCTAGAAATTCTTTAAGTTTAAGTGCCCATGCAGTTTTGTCAAGGTTATTGACCTTACATATATCCTCAAAGCGCGCCAGCCACGATGAAAGGTCATCCACGTGTAACTTGAATGGTGGTAGTTTAAAGTAATAATTGCCCTTAAGTCGGGTGGATGAAGATCCAGATTGAGTATTATCATTTTGGCTTGTTGCAGCACTCTGAGAATTAAGTTTTGCTGTTTCCAATTTAAGCCGTTGCAATTCCATTTCTTGCAGCAGTATGATTTCTTGTCGTTTCAATTTATTCTCTTCTTCAATCCGTAGGATTTCATCTCTTGCTATCTTTCTTTCTTCTTCTTGTCTTAATTCTGCTTTCTTTTCAGCCTCCTTTCTTTCAAGTTCTTCCATCTCTGCCTTAGCAATAGTTTTCCTTTCAGCCTCTTTTCTTTCACGTTCTTCCATCTCTGCCTTAGCAATAGCTTTCCTGTCCTCCTCTTCTGCCTTATATTTTGCAAATTCAGCCAATGCATAAGCCTCGAGAAGTTCTCCTTTTTTTCCAAAATCCTTACCATTTTTAATAAAATAGTCTAAGTTAAGCATCTTGACGTTAATATTGTACGTAATGGCTATGTAATAATCACCAATAAATTCTAAGTAATTATTGTGCTTATTCAATCTATGAATAGTCAATATAAACAATCACAATATTATTGAACTTAATCTGGGAATGTTCAATTTAATTAATTGTAATATTATTTAACTATTATTTGTAAATTCCATACATAGACATACTATGTTGGGAAAATATTACATATATACTCGTTAATATATCATAAATAGTTATGATATTTATCTATTTAGGGTGCTGAATTACTATCATGCACCTAATAATTAATGGTATTATTCCTCAAGTATTATATCATTCAATCAGTGATATGTGCTAAGTAAATCATTTAGTACTGGAAAAATGTACTAAATAATATACACTATGTCTTTTATATGCAGGACAGACTAAAAAGTCAAATTATTTTATAAATATATATATTATTATATTATGCTTTAATCATGAGCTATAAAGTGCATCGCCCATTTCTTGGACTATCACTGCAACTTGGTGCAAAGTCCCTAATTCTCCTTAAAAGTCATAAATTTTTAATTATATTCATATACACTCTTATTAAGCAAGAAATTATAGTATTAATATTAAATTATGAACAGATGAAATGAAAACAAACAATACAATGGGTTAACCAAGGATAAACAAACAATATTACCACGAGACAAGACATTTCTACAATAAAAATTGATATTATAAAACCAAATCTACTAACCGGAAATATAGAGCAGGGTGAAGGTTAACTGAATATAGAGTTAAATCTGTGTACACAAAAATTAATGACGCAAACATGGACTCATTGACGGTTATACAAAAAAAAATGAACTGAATAATAGCAAGATCAGAAAAAACATGATAGATTACCAACATTGTTACAGAACTAAATAAAATTTAAACTGAATACAATAAAATACAACGATTATTTCACAGAACTAGACATCTAACATATAATGTGAATTAAATGCAATCCCGAACGAAACAAGCCCCGGAAATGTCGTCGACGCGTTCTCCGCGAAATGCAATATAATTCACCGCCCTAAAGAACATTCAGAATGAATATCGGCAATCCTTAGAGCCATATTTATTCATTCCGAATCACCGCTCCAACCTCCCACGAATTAGGCACAGCACAAACAATGAAAACAGATATAACGTACATATATAACATATAGAATGGACATGCCTGCAAATGTGAACTAGACTCAGTAATGTTTCTTCTCAATGACAACAGTCACGAAATGAGACTTATCTTTTAACCCGTCGTCCGATGCGATCTTCACCAACGGACTAGACTAGTGTATAGGACTGTTTGCTCCTTGTTGGCAAATAATGTCTTTTCAATCATTTGGTCTATCGAGAAGTTGTATTCTTCAATGAAACAGTAGGTGAGCTGGCTTCGTCCTTCGATCGTTGGCTTGTACACAGAATATTGTGACGTCACTGATTTGCATAGTTACACAAGCCACGTCATGTTCGGAATCATGTGACTTGAATAGTTTCTTGTAATGATAAACAGTCTATCAGTTTGTAAATAAGAAATTTTTTTTTTTTCTTCGTTCTTATTTCGCTCCCTATCGCTGGCCAACCATTTGTGGCGGTTTTTATTTCTAGTTGTGGCGGTACGCCTCTTCTTGTTGTGGCGTAAGGGCCCAACGGTTTTCTCGTTGCAAGGTTGGGTGTTATGTTATTGCGGGGAGAGTTAGTCAATCATGATCATTATAGAGCATCGTGCTGATAGGTGGTTAATTTCGCAAGTGGTGGTGTAAAGCTTTGTATCCATTATACTGACGGTTGAACTTCTGATATTCAATAATGGGATAAGTCCTTTATGAGTCCACATGTATTTATTACATAGAAGATTATAGACAATATTTCAAACAATGGTTGTCATGAAGCATAAATATATAAAGTTCTGTTCCTTCCTTGAATTATGATTTATCTTCAACTCAGTCCTTGTCAAATAACAAATAGACAGAACGACATAACTGTATGCACGCGTGGCTGGTGATCCCAGCGACCGACAGTGAGATTATGCGTTCGTCAATAATTATAAATCTATCTCGACTTAGGTTTAGTCACTTACTAACCTGTAGCATTCTTCTTCCAAATCATAACATTGGACTGACCCATGTCCATCATTAATTATAATACAATCTGTGTGGCACTCCATGCCCGACACTGCATGAATACAAGGACACGTCTTATCCGTTCGACGGTCATACAAGAAAGGGGTGTGGTAACCTAGTCACGGTGCGTGACATACCAACGCACACACGTCATAATCAATCGTGTGTATCGCGTACACTAAACTAACAATTATTTACATTATATTAAACGTGGTCACCTCTTAATCTTATGCTGCTAACCTCTAGCAGACCATGCCAATAAAATACCGTAACATATATATATATATATATATATATATATATATATATATATATATATATATATATATATATATATATATATATATATATATATATATATATATATATATATATGTGCTTTGGACCCCTGAAGGAAAACGAAAGAGAGGCCGACCAAAAACAACCTGGCGGAGGACTGTGGAGGCTGAGATGCAAAATATATATTATGGCTCATACGTTTGCCTTCATACATAAAAAAAAAACTGAAGCGACTATGACTGTTTAGTTTTAAAACAACATGTAACAATTTTAATAATGTATTAGTCTTTAACAGTTAAAATAAATATGGAAAGATTGATAAAATTTTGCTGTAAATACAAGTTTTCGTCACGAAGACGTAGGGAAGGATTTATCAAAGTTACTTTCGCCTTTTGTACAAGAAAACTTAACTCTTGGTGAGTCCTGTCGCCGTGGTTTTCGTCACTTCTTGGTGATATGTGTACTTCTCTCACACGAGTGGCGTAGTAGCTTCAGTACTTCGAACCGTCTGATAGCTTGTAACCACAAGTAGTCTTGTACCACGAACTTTTGGAAAAATAGACAAACAAATGCCTCTGCTAAAGTACATTTGTCGACTGCCAGTTAACAGGCGTATTCTCGCTGTTCACCCACCAATGTTAATCTCTCAGAAGAATTAAATTCCCGAGTGCACAGTGTAGCTCAGGGAAGATGAATAACATTCCCCATTTTCCTCTGGGAATTAACTGGGTAAGTGTGTCTGGACAGCGCGAATAATGAGTTGCCTGAGTTAAAAGTTAGTTGCTTATCCTTTACAGGACGTGGCAATCAACCCCAGCTTTTATTGGCTGTTTGTGATTTTTCTAGGCAATTTTTACGTTCAGTAGTTTGCCATTGCTTTCTGAACGGTACGGCGCTTATACCATTGTTAAAAATCCACACAAAGCGATCTGCCACCAAACCGCCTGCAGCAGATTTCGAACCTGGTATATCTGGATTATGAAACTGCGTTCATATCCATTAGGCCACAGACGCCGACGCCTGAGTTAACAAAGTGAATATATCTCACAAAATATTATACACTTAAGGCACATGTGATGTAATCATTAGTCATCACTGCTCCATTCGGAGTCTCGGGTCACCTCTGCTATCGGTTTTCCGCACGACTAGCCAGAATAAATCACCAGCGCGTGCTGTAGTGATTTATGAATATACTAGTTTCATAAGTTGAGGTTGCCAGCCTCATATATATATATATATGTAACCACTTAGCAAGAAAACATGTCAAATTTACATTTGTAAAATAATTGTTACACTTACTCCACAGTTTTGGGAATAGATAATCTCCTCACGCAGGTTAAGATGGACACAGCAATTTAGATTATATGCTCTCGAACCACTTGGTCTGGAAATTTTGAATCCCTTTTTATGAAACTTGGTCTGGGAAATTTTCTCTAATGACGGGTGATCCAATTTCTAGGTTTCCAGTCTTGACATTTAAAGTCCTGGTCCCTCAAGTTTTCAGTCTCCGTTTTTTTCTAAAGGCGGGCTTTCTTTTTAAGGTTTTACGTTTCCCAAATACTTCGATCTGTCACTTATAAGTATGGATTTCTAGGTCCGATCATTCTCTTTCTGGCTTTTTGGGAGTTGCTCGTTTAAAGTTGCAACGCTGTCTGTTCTGTGTCTTTGAGTTCGCTAGATATTATTTTCAGTTTCCAGTTCAAATCACAGACTGTACTTCCTGTCAAACTTGCCAATGAGATTCATTGTACATTCCGGCTCTCACTTTAATCCAATCGTATGCTCTTTTCGCACTACGTGGGTTGGGATGTATAATTCATAATCTCCCCAGCGAGTTTAAAATATTAAATTTAATATCCCCACGCGTGATCTCTTTCAAATCATGCGGTAATATTTCCGCCGGCTCACAACAACATGTGACCAAGTTTGCCTGGCGTAATTTCTTCCGCCAAGATTGTTTACCCAGACAAATTATATGTGATAATGATACTGACAGGGCCCAGCGGATGCGATAAAATAATTATCACCTGTGTGTGTGTGTGACTCCCCCAGACTGATTTCTCAGACGGACAATACGGTCTTCCTATTCATCCTCGTACGAGACCATATTGTCCAACGAGGATCGTCTCCTATCAGAGGTGGTCAGACTGATTCCATGAGATAAACGTAATACCGCTGACCGGTGATAATGACCGGGTATTGTTACGATAGTATCACAGTTCATCTGTCGGAACGTAAATGAGTCTACGTGTAAAAAGATAAAGATAGTCCCATAGCAGATACTTGCCCAATGGGCTGAGTGGAGTCACACCGATTAGGACTTCACCAGATACTAGATTCAAGCGCCGCTAGAGAGAAAAATAATGAATGAAACAAGGCATGATTTATGTTCTTTGGCTAAGGACAAATAAAAGAAGAAGATAGCAGATACTTCCGGGGTGAGAAGAACTTCACCCTACTGAAGCGTAGAAAAGAAGGCATACTGCCGAAGTGGCTGAAGGTGTGAGAGAGAAACCAAAAGAACACGTACAGATGTTTTGTCACAATCTCATTGGATGGAGAACCACGGAAGATCTCGCACAGTACTATGACCTAGCAAACACATTAATTATTAATAATAACGAGCTAATAATCCGCTAAAATATGACGGGAAATAATTACAGTATGTTGTTATACTTGTTTCGTGTCCTGATGACGTCATTAATTCTCATGTGGTCATGTCATTGCTTCCTATTCCATTTTAACTTCTTTTGATCTTTGTAGCCAAATGTATCGTAACTTAAGGTCAGTGAACCATGAAAAACAATGGAAAGGCATGCGTGTTTTTTTAATGGATGCTCAATCAAGCAATGGTCACGGTTTCCGTATTTTTTAGAAAATGCATAATAACAACACTGAAAAGCCTTTGCATTCTTGTAATGAAAGTTCAGCTTAGTTTTCACTGTGCAATGCGCCTTTTCCATATTTTCCCGAAAAGATGGTGGAGCTCATTTATTGGGGGTTATATATGTTTCATTAAAGATTTTAGTGCGTAGGGGATTACTCAGAGCTATTATACCTCATAACAGAAGCAGTTATGTATTAAAATCTCGCAGACAAGGTACACCATTATGCTGAAGACACACTGGCAAAGAAGATAATACTAAATAGCATAGATCAGCTTAACAGGTAAAGCTGACCTGTAAACACGAATAAATCCAAGAGCGGCTAGGTCAGGTAGGTGCAGTATTAATTATACACAAATGGGAAATCAATAAAGGTTACAAGATCCCCAATGTGAAATTGATGACAAGAACCAGATAAGCGCCAGTGGAACAAGCGATGACAAGAACCAGATAAGCGCCAATGGAACAAGCGATGAAAAAAGACGCTGGAGAGGGTCAGGGAACCTGTTTATAGCATTACCCGGCAGTCCTTGTTGTAGAATCCACGGGGTAAGAGAGGAGGAGGAAGACCTAAGAAATCATGGAGAAGAGAACTGGAGACAGACATGAAGGAGATAAAGAAAACATAGAAAGGTCTTGAGCGGATGACACGGTAAGGGAAGACTTGGCACAATATTGTTGAATATCTAAGCTTCTTGGGGAGTTGGAAGGTGCAGAAGAAAAATAAAAGTTACAGTATCACTGTGGGGGCCCATCCTTACGGCCCAAATTGTACTTATAGTAAGAGCACTGGCGATATTTACAGATAATTATTTAGACCATCGTCATTGAAACTGCCGACCAGACAACAAAGAAGAAACCAATACAACTGTAGTAAACTTATGTCTTCTGCTCCATAATGTCTGCCCTGATAATACTCATTATCAATGTTTACTTCTCTTATCGCTCCTATTGGAGCATTAAGCCACCATAGTTAAGCCACCATAGTTAAGCCACCATAGTTAAGCTACCATAGTTAAGCCACCATCGCTCAGGAAGACTGCACTAACATATAAATAAAATCTTGCAGGGTTGGTTGTTGTGACATTTTTGTTTTACATGATGAGGTTTTCAGCCACATGCTGTCACAGGTTACTTCCCCTTTGCTCTGCAGTGATGGTCCAACGATTGCCAAAAGAGTATCTAATGTGGGTCTTCAAATGTATCTACCTTCGCACAAGATTACTCTTGACAGAGATACAAATAGAAAGATGATGATGCTTCTACCTCGAGAGAGTATTCACAAGATATTCAGAAATCAAGAACAATGCTGAATGTCCCTTAACACAATTAACTTATTATCTGCCCGACAACTTTTTTGAAGAGGTATAGTGTATTACTTAGCTCGCTCAAGCCCCCGACTGATTTAATTCAGTGAAATCTTAATTTAGTAACCCTGTTTAAGTGTATTTAAGGTGACTGAGACATACAGGTGCAGTACACTCAAAAGGATTAAATCAACTATAAATTTGTATATATATACAAATAACAAATTTAAATTTAATAATCAATTATAGTTAACAGTGTAAAATTAATAATTCCTCTTAAAAAGGTTATCGTCACAGGGTAATGTTATGGATATTGAGAGAATTGTCTGAAAGCTCATTTGGCAGCTTTTAAGTTTGTACTTAGCTGCCAGTATGTTTGTTGGTTTCTGCTCCAGCCGATGTTTGGAGCTTTGCAGGTTATGGACTGATGCACTCTCGTCACTGGTCAAGTCTGAGGTTGTGACACATTCCAAGAAATATCAGGGAGTAATCACAAAGCTGATTCAGCGTCTTCAAGACCCGTCTGATGATGATGTTTAGTGGTGTGAGCAGGCCGCTTATACCACACACTTTGTTCCAGAGATAGCACCCTCAACTTGTACCACCAATTAGTATTATGAAAGAAGAGAAACAAATACCCTCCTGAGTATTTGTTTTTCTGACACACAATCATGTGTTCCTCCCCCTTTTTTCATTCCACCATCCCATCTACCCAGAACTTTACCTTTACTGGTGGTTCATGAAACCATCATTCTATATGCTGAGGGTGCCAGCCTCAGATGATTTGGACACCTTTTAGTAATTTTCACATGTTAATAAATGCAAAAAAGAGAGTTTTAAAATGTATATCTCACTCTAAACTCTTTTTAGGAATGCTGACTCCTGGCTCAGAGAAATAGTTAAGACAACTTGTTTAAGATGCCTCTTACATGCGGTCTTGGGCATTACTTTACACTAGGCTACCACTGTAACTTTGTGTTTCAGATTCCTAGGATTCCCGCTTTCCGTGTTAATGTAGGTTGAGTTTTCCTGGGATATAAGTCCACAAGATGCTCAAACAAAGTCCTGTCCGATAAATAGAATTCTGATCCTTTTCCTTTCTCAGGCTAGCTGGTTGTCTTTATGACGACGTGAATTTCACAGTGCTCTAAACCTGCGAAAGTGTCAGATTATATTGCAACTCTCGTCCCACGCACGTGGTTGTTGTAATCTGACCAAGCCCCAATCAAAAGTGTTGTTTATAACATCTAGAATTGCCCAGCCAATTGTATTCAATCATGCATGTTATAATAACTTTCCTCATGGAATTTTCTGTGTGGATCATATGTTTGTGAAATTAAAACGGTCACTCTCCATATAAGGTAGTGTGATTTTCCGTCTAACATTATCACATTTACCACTCACAACTTCTTGAATTTATTACTGATCATATCTTCCCGGAAGCTATTACATTTCTGTCGTCTCAGGTGCGTGTCTGTAATAGGTCACCACCTGGACAATTTACTGCACTGTACCTGTGGAAATAAACATTCATTGTGTGACAAGCTGGGTTGTGTTCTCTCCACGAGAGAAATTAGGAAATCACAATAGTCAGATGAGCGATAAACAACTTCCGGCGCGCCCATGTCTGGTACACGAGATTTTTACCAACATGACTATATGTCAATATTACAACACCTGTCTGTTCTCTCACCAAGGATGATCAGGTAAACAGACATGACGAATTATTACAGGAAGAAGTGTAAACAATGACTCGGAAATACCAAATGTTGTCCCAGGTAGGAAAATAGAACATGAAGAGCACAAATGAATGACAGGATGACACAAACAGTGAACAGTGTCAAGGTCATTCTGTGACACATACACACACACACACATGCACACACATACACACATAAATACACACGTACATACACACACATACACATACACACACATACACACACACATACACATACACACACACATACACACACACACATACACGTACACACACGACTCAAATAACACGCCTAACGAGCCAGTAACGATATTATTTCTTCATCTACACACAGACCCACAGGAACTACACGGGGCAGCTGCTAATATTTATATGTACAAATTATTTCAATACCTAAGCAACTCTTACATCAACTCTTACATCAACTCTTACATCAACTCTTACAGCAACTCTTACATCAACAAAATCGGCAAGGCATATGGCAAATAATAAAGTTATGTTAGTTGGTAGCCTAGCTGCTAATGTTGTTGTTGATCTTTCTGCCGTAACAATGACGGCGATTTCGGGAATATTTACAAGAAACTGCACCGTGCAGCCGTCCTGCATACAAGATAAATCTGTGTTCACTAATCTCTTGTCCCAAATTAGCGCGAGCTGTTTTATTTACGCTACCTGTCTGGATAGCCATGATTTTAAAAAGTGCCAGATAAAGAGAATTGTTACACGACAAAACAAGTAGCGGGTTGGCCTGTCTGCGTTCAAGCAAAATAAATCGGGTTAGTTATTTGTGTGCTAAACTTTGATAAGAAAAATAAATTTGAGATTTTGGAATTAATAAATATTGTTATGTTTAATATAACACAAATACAATTTGAAAACGAATCTTGGCTGCGTTGTAAATATCTTTTGTAGGTGGTGACCCATTTAGTGCGAGAAAAGAATATTATCAAGTCCTGGTGAAAGCTATGATGCATTTAAGGCAGAAATAAACAATTTTTGTATCCAGTCCGGCATGGTCCTGTTTCTCTCTCTCTCTCTCTCTCTCTCTCTCTCTCTCTCTCTCTCTCTCTCTCTCTCTCTCTCTCTCTCTCTCTCTCGCTTTTCTTTTGGTGAAGATATTTTGTGTTTGTGGACATACCTCTTCCGGCTTGATCTACGCTTATGTTTTCACCCATTCCTTCGTTGCTGCCATCCGTTTTGTTTCTCGTTTCTATATAGGCAGAGTTCTCGTGGTTACAGTTTCTGTAACTCTTTTGAGTCGCTGACACAGTTTGTGGAGTATTACTCTTAGGTCATCCAGGTCTGCCTGCTCAGCAGACGTAAACACGTGTACTCTTCAGATTCTGCACAGGCCACAACAGATTGAGGTACCATCTACTAAACAAGTTAAAGATGGAAACTACTAATGAGTGTAACTGTGGCACCGATAAATGGCTGCTAAACATTTGCTGCAAAGATGCCCAACACACGAGGAACTTAAAAAGCACATTTGACCATCACTAGTTCTATTTCAGGACATACTCTATGGATATATAAACAACTTCAAGTTGACCACTGCTTTCTTTAAACATATTTGAGCTGACGCCTGAAATTGTACAAAAAAGAACCGTCTGTCACTGGTGCTGTAGCATGCATAATATAATTAAACATGATACGTTCAACAGCTCATATTCGTCTTTTGCGACACATATTCTAGTTTCTGCTTGTTTGTTTGTTTTGTTTTAACGTCCACTGGAACCATACGTGAGTAAAAAATAATACTTTAAATTGTTCAAAAGTTCTCAACACATTTCATTATTCCTTTAACCTCCTGAACCTATTGATCGAATTACTCGATTTAAATGTACGTTTTCCGAAATGAATGTTTTACAACGATCGTTCACATGTTTAAATCTAGATATTTCTATTTACCCACAACAGACACATTTATTTGTGTTGATGAATTTTTTATTTAAAGTGGCACTTTGATTTCTCAGAACGACTTCGCCAGGAAAGCAATCATTTAAACACTTACTAAATCTGAGCAACACAAATCGAGTTTTCATAGGATCAATACTGAAATGTCTAAGGTCATCCAACGCTGAGATAATTTGTTTTAATAAAATATTCGGAATAGCAATCTGTAAATTTTGTTTACAAACTTAGAAGACACGAAAGAACTTGATAACCTGATAAGTGTAAATATGACACTGATAAAATGGCTGCTGAACGTCTGCTTCAAAGATGCCCAATATACTACGAGGAACTGAGAAAGCACATATAGCCGTCACCAGAACCATTTGTTGTAAAAACTCCATGGAGATACAAATAAGCTCAAGCTTATCACTGCTTTCTTTGAAAATATTCAAGTAGACGTTTGAGAATGTACGAAGAAGAAGAATAAAGTGTTAAAAGCTAGAATAATTTGTGACAATGGAACAATTAAAGAAAAAAGAGACAGAGGAGGATAAAGAATGAACATACAGGACAGTATGACATAATGGCATTTAAAAGTTATCACATACCTAACTGAGAAATATTACTGGGGACAGAAAGTTGTGGAGAGATGTGATCATCTAGACCGGCTGCCATGGTATTTCAAGAATAAGATGAAGAAGAAGAGGACCGGAAATGCTTTGTAGAAGATACAAGTAACTTCAAAGAACGGAATAAAAATGCTGTAATGTAAGTTTTTCTGTCTCTGAAGAGCTCTTAAGGAAAATATAAACGTACATTTGAATAGTTCTCTGAGTAATCAATAATGTACTTGTATAGAGAATTAGGTTCTCGAGCATACACCAGCACTTAGCACGTCTTCACCACGTTTTAAAACAACTAAAATATTCTTAATACGTGATCTAAACGTATTGAACGAGTTTAGAGACACGGTGTTTACAAACATTGAAAACGTGGCATTTGGATTCGCAATTACGTGGAATTACACCACTCATTTCTGACATAAGAGTAAACACATCATCTACTCCAGGTTCTATCGTTACCCGCTGGCGGTAATAAAACAGTTTGGGGCGT